>BQNB010028745.1:2512-52221 GCA_026074375.1 Tanacetum coccineum
GATATAATCGAGATCGGCACACCATGTCTAGCAACTATCTTATTCAAATACAATCTATCTAACCTTTCCATCTTATAATCCTCACGCATAGGTAGAAAATGAGCAGACTTAGTCAATCGGTCCATAATGACCCAGATTGTGTCATGCCCACTACTAGTCCTAGACAACTTAGTCACAAAATCTATAGCTATCCCTTTTCCATTTCCATACGGGAACCTCAGGTTGCTGGAGCAAGCCAGATGGCCTTTGATGCTCAGCCTTAACCTTCAAACCAGTTAAACACTTACTAACATACTCAGCTGTTTCCTTTTTCATTCCAGGCCACCAATACCTATCTCTCAATTCATAATACATCTTATCAGCTCCTGGGTGTATAGAGTACTTTGACTTATGGGCTTCATCCATTATCAAGGTTCTCACCTCACCCTTTAAAGGTACCTATATTCGATCCAGGTAGTACAAAGTTCCATTACTTCTCTATTCTATCATCTTATCTAAACCTTTCTGCAATACTACAAACTCATCCATAGCCTCTTTCTAAGCTACCAGTATCCTATCTTTGATACTCGATTGAAGGATCATATTCATAGCTCTAACTCTCTTAGGCTTTACTCTTTCCTTCCTACTTAGGGCATCAGCCACCACATTCGCCTTACCAGGATGGTAGCGAATTTCACAGTCATAATCACTAAATAACTCTATTCAGCAACGCTGTCACATATTCAACTCTTTCTGACTAAAGATATGCTGAAGACTATTATGGTCCGTATAGATGACACTATTTGTCCCATATAGATAATGTCTCTAGATCTTAAGTACAAACACAACCGCACCCAACTCTAAATCATGGGTAGTATAATTCTGCTCATGAATTTTCAACTGCCTAGACGCATAGGCTATCACTTCACCTCTTTGCATTAACATACAACCTAATCCTATCCCGGATGCATCACAATATACCACAAAGTCTTCCGGTCCATCAGGGAGAGCTAGAATAGGCGCATTACGTAACTTATCCTTCAAGGTCTGAAATGCCAATTCATGTTCCTCACCCCAATCGAAAGTCTTACTCTTCCGAGTTAAGATAGTAAGAGACATAGCTATCTTAGAGAAGTTCTCAATGAACCTACGATAATACCCAGCCAATCCTAAGAACAAATAAACCTCCGTCGGAGTTCTAGGGGCTTTCCAATTCTTAACAGCTTTAATCTTACTAGGGTCTACATGAATTCCATTACCATTTATCACATGCCTAAGAAACTGCACTTCTCTTAGCCAGGATTCACACTTAGAAAACTTAGCATACAGTTTCTCCTTTTTGAGCAGTTCCAAGACTAGCCTTAAATGTTCTACATGCTCCTCTTGAGTCTTATAGTAGATTAAGATATCGTCTATAAACACTATCATAAACTTATCAAGATACGACCTACAAACTCTATTTATCAAATCCATAAATATTGATGGTGCATTAGTCAGACCAAAGGGCATTACAGTGAACTCAAAATGTCCATAACGAGTTCTAAATGCAGTCTTCGGTATGTCATCCTCATGCACTCTCAGCTGATGGTATCCAGACCTAAGATCTATCTTCAAGAAAAACTGCGACCCTTGCAGTTGATCAAATAGATAATCAATTCTAGGAAGTGGATAACGATTCTTAACAGTCAACTTGTTCAATTCTCTATAATCAATTCACATCCTACAAGAACCATCCTTTTTCTTAACAAACAATACCGGCACTCCCCAAGGTGACGAACTTGGTCGAATAAAACCTTTGTCTTGGAGTTCCTTGAGTTGTCCAGATAACTCCTCCATTTTAGAAGGTGCCAAACGATAGGGAGACTTTGCTACCGGCGTTGCTCCAGGGATTAACTCAATCTAAAACTCAATTTCCCGAATAGGCGGTAATCCAGATAGATCATCCGGGAATACCTCAGGAAAATATCTAACCACAACAATCTTTTCTTGTTTCTTATCACTAGCCTTAGCACTCATCAACAATATCGCTTTCTCTTCCGGTCTCTCTCCTACTACTCTAAGCACCTTGCCATCCGATAGTGGTATCCTCCCTACCTTCTCATGGCAAATTATTTTAGCCTTATAATTAGACAACCAGTCCATACCTATAATCATATCAAAACTTCCATGCCCAAAAGGTATCAAATCGATGTCAAAGACACGACCCTCAATTTCTAGTTTACAACCCTTAATAACCTTATCAATCTCTACTAGCTGCCCGTTAGCTATCTCAATCTCATATCTGAAACCTAAGTCGCTGGGCTCTAAGCCTAACAGAGGTATAAAAGTAGTAGAAACAAAACTATAGTCGGCACAAAAGTCAAATAAGGTAGTGGCAAAATGATTGTTCAAAGTAAACGTACCCGTCATAATGTTCGGATCCTGGCGAACTTCCTTTGCTCCCAACATGAATGCCCTACCCCTAGCCTGGTTCCCTTGGTTTCCACGACCCTGACCCCCGTTATTAGTAGCAACTTGATTTGTACGATTTCCTTCTGGTTCTTGTACTCTATTCAATCTAGGGCAAGCTGACCTGACATGGTCGGTACTACCACACTCCTAACATGCTCTAACAGTTGGGTTTCTAGCATTGACAAGATTCACATTCCTTGGCACACCTCTACAATCCTTTGCCAAATGACCCGGGTGGTTACAGTTGAAACATGTGCGACAAGGCCCTCCGTGTGCATGGTAGGAGTTGCAAGTGGTACACTTGGACCAAGTACCCATATTCTCTCTTCCTATAGGGTTTACAGTAGTAGCAAAAACATTCCCAGTCCTAGTCCTCTTATTGTCATCCCTACCATTATTATCCTTGATAGTTTCCCCCACATTTCCTCTTTTCTTAACTTTCTTAATTGATCCATTTCTCACAGCCTCATCGGTCAGTGCACCAGAAATCTACACTGCCTTCTGCATAGTCTTTGGCTCTGATGCTGCCACCATCCCATGGATTTGTGGAGCAAGTCCATACACATACCTTTCAATCATCCTATTCTCAGGAGTTACCAAGTGAGGAACTAACCTCGCCAACTCATGAAACCTATCAGTATACGTAGCATGGCCAGCCCTGACCATGGCGTGATACCACAACTCAGATTCCAACTTTTGCATCTCATGACTAAGCCAAAACTCTTGTATCATCATAAACTTAAAGTCATTCCATGACATACTAACAGCAACTTCCCGGCTTAGCGTGCAGATCTGAGAGTTCCACCACGTTAAAGCCTTACCCACGAATGAACCAGCAGTGTATTTCACTTTTTGGTCAATACTACAACCACTCATATCATGCACATACTTCATTTTCTCAATCCAACGAGTAAGAACTACAGCACCTCCCTTACCATCATATTTTTTATGGTTACAAGCTAAGAACATGAACAACCTACCCGGTTGCCATTTACTAACACATTCCCCACATTCTCCTAAACGTTCTCATTAACCATATTACCATTCTGATTTCTAACATTTCCTCGGTTACTAACTTTAGCCAACATAGTGGGTAAGAGGTTCTACAATTGCTGGGCAATGATCGTTGAGAAGTCGGGTGCACCCTCATTGGCTCCCTCTACATTCCCATTGACTCCCTCTACACCCCTATTAACTCCCATACCTTGGTCATTTCCTTGACCATTCAAATCCTCAATACGCTCATCATTACCTTCCCTAAGTCTTCTACCACTTCCACCTCTACCAAATAAGTGTCCTAAAAACATATTTATATTTTCGACCTTTCAACTTTTGGATAATAACAAAACGTAAAAAACGTTTACAATACAAATAAACTTTAAAATTTCAAATGTAAATCATTTCTAAGAATCATGACCACATTAAGTGGTATGAACACACAAAATAATTAAGCAAGATTAGTGAGATCAGAAAAAATTTTTCTCTTAATCCTCACCTTAAATTCTAAAAAGTATTTTTCTCAAATACAATTTATAAAAATATTTTTTCTTCTAATTAAAAGAAAAGTTTATTAAAAAACCCCTTAAAATTTGAAATTCAAATTTTCCCCCAAAATGAAGGTTCATAACAGATACACCTTCACATAAAAAAGACAAAAAAGGGACAATAAGTTCTATGGCGGCCCCTTAATAAAAAGGGACCCGCCAGGACCCGCCACTAATGACCGTTGGGATTCCTTGCCTATAAAATACGCTACCATTCCCACAGAAAAAACATTCCTCATTTGCACGAAATATTTTATAGTCTTTTTTCTTCTCTCTCTAAACCTTCTTTCCTTACAAAAACACTTGATCACTAACATACTTAGACTCTTATTCAAGTGATCTAATCTCTTCTTCTTATCTCTTCCCTCTCATTTAAGTGCAAGAGAAGAACACTCGTATTCGTCAAGAAACGAAGTGTTAATTAAAAAAGTGGGGGAATCCTCTTCTATTTATCTTCAAATACCAAACCTCTATTGTATTTATCTTGTGTATTTGTGTGATTCGGATATTGTGTAGATCCGATAGTGTAGATCTTGTGAGTGTGTATATCTTATAAAGTGGTAGATTGGTTCTATGTCACACCCCAAGAATTTCCGGTCAATATTTTAAACTTTTCCGACAATTATTTTTTAATTTTATACGTTACGTTTGAATCTGGCGGTTTAGCGGGAAGTAAACCCGCGTATATCTGAAAAACATCATCGGACGCGTTTCGGCATCGGATATTAATTAGTTTAGATATTATATGATTTATTTTATCTTTTCTAAGTGTTTTGTAGTTTATGATCACTCCCGATATTTATTTTTACGCTTTATTGACTAAATTGCGTTTTTCGCGTTTTTGACCTAACGAAACCCCAGAAACTCGAAATCTTTTCGTGTAAACTTTAGTTATCGTCCATCTCGTATTCTACATGTCAAATTTCGTTCACCCTTCCCTCTTGATATATATTGGGCGCCTAAACTCAAAGCAAATGCAAGCATAAGCCTTAAAATTTAATCAAAGGCATCTTTTCTTGAACTTCCCATGCATGTGTATGAAAGTGACACATGAGGAATTCCATTTCATGCACACTTACCATGCTAACCTCTCCATGTGACCTCTTAAACTTTAAGTAAGAGTTGACTTGTACATTGACTTGAAATTCAAGTTTAGGACCTAATTCATGAACATTGATCAAAATTTTTGAACCAAATGGTCCTTGTGGCTATGTTTGGCCGAACCACACACAAACACACTCTTGGTGTGTGTTGGTTGCTTACTTGGTCTTATGGTGCCTCAAAACCCTAGACCTTATCCTATATAAACCATGTTATACTCATTTTAGGTCATCTCATTCATTTCACAAGTCACCAACAAAATTTTTCTCTCCCTCCTTCCTTCTTGAAGCTCACGGCTCACACACACCCTTTTAGGGTTTTCATATCTTTGACTTTTATCAAGATTCACTCATTCCAAGTTCATTTCTAAGAACATCTAAGGTGTTTTGAAGCATTGGTTCTTTGATTTAAGAATTCACGAGTCAAACCACCCGGAATACACATAACACAATAATACCTTTCAAAATGGATTATTAATCACAATAAACCATAATTCATCATATATCTCATAAAATCACCACCGTCAACACGGTACAGAATCTGAATAAATTAACAACAGCCAAATAGTCAAAGGACTATAAATGAAATATTCAGAACACAAAAAGGGCAAAAGTTACAGAAGATAATCCCGTGATTCCTGAGATTGTAGCGTTGTCATGAGTACTAGCTATAGACCACTGGTCCAAGAGAAATCCCCGGTCCCTTAGGTGGTATGTTGCTACTAAGTTCCTTCGGCTTAGTATCCTCCGGCGAGGTATCCTGTCCTTTAGTTTTGATCCTTTCGGACATATACACTGACATGTCCCCCCAGTATCATATTATTAGCTGAAGGTTAGTGATATGATACTTATATTTTCCTCCTCGGGGCTTCGTTGGTTACTTTTTGATTCGTTCCCCTACTATGTTACGGCGTGTCCTAAAAACTGTCACATCTCGAAAATTTTAGGTCAATATTTTAAACTTTTTCGACAATTATTTTTGACTTTTATACGTTACGTTTGAATCCGGCAGTTTACCAGAAAGTTAACCCGCGTAAATCTGAAAAACGTCATCGGACGCGTTCCGACTTTGGATTTTGATTAGTTTAGATATTATATGAGTTATTTTATCTTTTCTAAGTGTTTCGTAGTTTACGATCACTCCGGTATTTATTTTTACGCTTTAGCGTTTAAATTGCGTTTTTCGCGTTTTTGACCTAATGGAACCCCAGAAACTTGAAATCTTTTCGTGTAAACTTTAGTTATCGTCCATCTCATATTGATAAGTCAAAAATTTTGTCCAACCCTCCCCCTCTTATAAATATGGACGCCTAAACCAAACCAAATGCACCATAAGCCTTGAAATTAAATCAAAGGCATCTTTTTTTGAAAGTCTCATGCATGTGTATGAAAGTGACACATGAGGGAGTCCATTTCATGCACATTTACCATGATAACCTCTCCATGTGACCTCTTACACTTATGTAAGAGTTTGACTTGCACATTTGACCAACTTATGCATACAATTCAAATCAAGACTTCAAAATTTGCAAGCCATGGTCCTTGTGGCCTTATTCTAGCCGAACCACACACACACACCTTTGGTGTGTGTTGGTCACATGTACACTAGTATACACTCCCTAAACCTTAATATCTTCCTATAAATACTAGCACATCTCATAACTTAGGGTTTCACTTCATTTCATAGCCTCATCAAAATTTCACATCTCTCTTTCCCCTCTCTTCTAACTCATGGCATCAAACACCCCTTTTAGAGTTTCCATATCTTTGATTTCTTGCATAATCCAAGCATTCTAGGTTCATTTCTAAGAACATCTAAGGTGTTTTTAAGTATTGGTTCTTTGATTTAAAAGTTTTTCTTCAAGATCTACAAATTAGGGTTTGGTTATTATTTGGGGTTTTCAAGATCTAGTGATTTTTGGTATAGATCTTGTGATTTCTCTACTTGTTCTTCATTCTTGTAAGTGTCTTGAACCTTTCTTTATGGTTTACTTATGTTCTTATTATATGTTCAAGATCCATACATCCTCATGTTGTGTTTTAATTTTTGAAAGATTTTAAAGACAAGATTTCATAAATAATGATACTACTTTATTTCATTTTTTCTCAGGTGCTTAGCTGTGGATGTCTTTGCTTGCTATTTGGTGTATCTATGCATTGGGCCGATTTTCAAGAAACGCTATTATCTACTGTTTAAACATCGTTGTCAATTTCTAAAACTTTTATTCGCTTCCGCATATTATCTTTAAATTTATGTCAAACTTTAACTATTTTAATTAATGCAACGATGTTGGATTTTCAAACGTACCCTTAGAGGTCGTTCTTTGTATCTTGTGTGATGTGTATTATGACGTCACGCCCCCGGACACGTGTTTTCCGTCCAGGCCCCGTTTGGGGGTGTGACAGATTGGTATCCAGAGCCAAGGTTATAGAGAACCAGGTAGTATATCTAGGTCTGGTCTATAACCAGTATGTGATCCTATGTGTTTACTTGCTTACGTATATAATTACTATCGATAAGAAAACGAGTATTAAGTATAATACATTTCCATAATTATATTACGTTTATTTTGCCTTACGTAGATTTTCTCGTTGGTTTTATATAAAAGTTATTTATATAAATAATAGATCTTTCCCCCAGGACATTGTGAGTTGCACAATGGTCTCTAAACGTTTCTCAAGACATCATGAGTGATACGATGGTCATTAAAACTTCTTCATAAATTTACAATATACTATTTTACATAACATCGAAACTTGTCACAGTCTTCCGACCCTACGTTATCTTACTGTCCGAACCCGAATGCGAGTTGAGCACCCGTCCCATACTTTTATTTCTCCTACGTCGTCTCATACCGTCATCTAGAAACATGCCGATTAAGTTGAACATGACTTTAACCCGTCACCTCGTAACATTCCACTTTTGGAAACGCGACTTTCAGAACCGGACTTATTTTATTTTTCTTTTATTTATTTTGATTTGAAGAGAATGACGGCAACAAGACAAGGAACGAGTTCCGCAAGGATCAAGTGTATTATAACCCAACGAATTGCTAATGCTATTAAAGCTATTGCTGTTTATGAGGCAAACCCGTGTGGCTCATGATGTACGTTAGAAAGTCAAGGTGGCAAGGAATGCCAACAACAAGATAAACGACAAAAGGTCGCGAGAGCTTACACTGCTAGACCAAATAACAAAATTGGATATGTAGAAAAGTTACCCTTCTACAACGAACGTAAGTTGCGCCTCACTGAACCGTGCACTGTGGAGTGCAATAACTACAAGAGAGTTGGCCATACGAGTAGAGATTGTAGGAAACCCGTTTTAATAACAACTTAGAGGCCGCAGTGGCAAATTAGAAACCTGAAATACCTATTATGAGTGTGGAAAATCAGGACATTACAAGAGTGATTGTCCAAATTTGAATCGTGCGAACCGTATTTGGAAAGTAAAAGCTTGCGAGAACTCCAAGGTCGTCAAAGATAATTTTGATACTTAAAGAGAGATTGCCTATCGTGCCTAGTAGAACCTAAATAGACTTGGACCATAACCCCTAAGAGTTTTACACTAGTACTTCCCGATAAATTTCGTGTATTGGGTGGATGTTTCTAAACCCTCTGTTTATTTTGTGTCATGGCGATTTCGTTAGTTACACTTCAATTCTTAAATAATTTATGTAAGATACTCCTCAAATATATTACCGCCTTTACAACCCATTTCACTATTATTTTATAAACCGCTTTACTGTTATAGACTAATTGGACGTTATCTTATGAACTATTTTAGTGTTGGTATAAAACTAATTGTATGTTATCCTATGAACTATTTTAGTGTCGTCTTATAAACATAGTAGTTGTCGTGTTATAAACTATTTTACCGCCAGCTTACAAACCGTTTACCTGATAGCTTCCTGTTTATTTCAACACCTTATAAACTATTTCATTATCATTTACAAACCATTATAGCGTCACCTCATAAACTATTTTATAGACATTTTATAAAGTACTTTACCATCAGTCTGCGAACCATTTTGCTGACAGTGTATTAACCATTTTACTACCATTCTATAAAAGCATTTTGTTACCATCTTATAAACTGTTACGTCGTCATCCTATAAACCATTTTGCTATCATTAATATAAGACGTTCCACTAGCGCCTTCCAAACCATTTTGCTATTATCTTATAAACCATTCCGCTAGTATTTTATATAAACCGTTTTCCTCTCATCCTATAAACTATTTTTGTGGGAATCTTATAAACTACTTCATTAACATAAATTGTTTCACCGTTGTTTTATAAACTGTTCTAGTGCCATCTCATAACTACTTTCACAATCACTTTTCAAACTAACTTGTCTTTATCTTTTAACACATTTTGTCGTCGTTTATAAACTCTTTTACCACTATTTTATAAAGCATTTCGCTAACACCTTTTACACTATTTTGATATCATTCTATAAATCGTTTTGTCAATCTCCTATAATTATCCTACTATTACCTTATATCTTATCTGGCTATCATTTAATGAACTAATTTGTTTCCATCTTATAACCTATTTTGCAGTTATTTATAAACTCGTTTGCTACCCTATTATAAACTACTTTGCAGTCATTTTACAAACCGTTTCATTGTCACCTCATGAATTAATTCGTTGTCGTTTTAAAAACTATTTCGCTGTCAAATTATAAACTATGTTGTCGTCATCTTATGAACTACTCCGTGTCTTCTACAAACTATTACGTTGTCACTTTATAAATTTTTGGGTTATCAACTCATAAACTATTTGATACCATATTATGAACTCGCTTACTGTTACGTTATAAACTGTCAAGTGACTTTCTCGTAAACTATTTTGATATCACATCTTGAGCTATTTTACATTACTTTACAAAATGTTTTTTGTCGCTATATAAACTATCTTGTCTTTGTTTTTACGAACTGTTTCGCTATCTTATAAACCATATTGTATATACCATGTAACTTTGAGAAACATAACACTAGTTTTGACGAAATGAACATTGCATCGTTAGTCCTTAATTATACATAGCCTGATCACTTATGTATAATTCAGGAAGGACCATGCTATGCTGGGAGTAGTCACCATAAAATTTTGTCAATTTACCATTACTTTTCATTTTTATTTTCTTTCTTTTCTCTACATTGTCAACGGGATTATATTGAACTCGTGCTTTATTAATATTTTGCGTGCGTATTCAGTTGAGGACCATAACTGCCAAGACGGGCCGAGATATTTCATTTTAGTGATATGAATTTAGGGACCAAAACTGACTACTTCCACAAAAGGCATCAATTTCCCGCCCAACAACCAAGGTACAACTCACACAACCTCCTTGGATGTCCTCCCATACCTTCTGCTCCCTGCAAAACCACTCGCACACCCCTAGCCAAAATCATTTTCATCCACCCTACTAAACCCATCCCGTTGTATAAAAGCCATGTTGGCCAATCCCTACCTTGCCCAAGTATCTTCAACTGGCTGAGTATTGCTTCCAAAGATACATAATGATTTTGATGGCGGGGATTTGCTTTAGGACTTAACTACACATCAAGCACACTTCGTTTCGCTCTCCAAAGAAGCAACAAGCTGAAAAAGTTAAGACTTCGGCTATATATAGAGCTTTTCTGTAAGCCTTTGAGGCTCTAGTTTTTTAGTTTTTAATTAACTTTTACAAGTTTTTTACTTTGACTTTAGTTTCATGTCCATTTACTGGTTTTTACTTTCATCTTGTAACTCTTTCAAGTTTTAATGCAAATTTAAGTTTTTAAGTCAATTTACAATTCCAGTGTTAAGTTTCTTCAAATCACATCTGTTCTGTGTTCTACAAAAGCTTAACCACAGCTTACTTATAAGCTGTTTTCATTAAGTTTAAGAATTAAGAAGTTAAGGTAGTTAAGTGGAGGGAAAATCACAAATATCATCTCTAATATACCAACAGCGTATGTTATGGATTGATAAAGCCAGTTCTGGATGGGCTTATGGACTCTACTTGCGTGTTTTTCATGCAAGCTAGTGATTGTAGATTCATTGATTTGACCCTGTTATTGAGCAAGGGTGTCTGTAAGTTTTCCTTTTTCTTGTTTTTCTATTTACTGTAGGAACTGCTTTTTAGTGCTTTTTTCGTGACTAGAAAACTGTTTATAAGTATCTATTTGGTTATTTACAATCTGTTTTTAATAATTAAGGACCAAATCAGCTTAATAATAAAAGAAAAATGATTTGTGAAAACTTTAAGGGGTATTTTGAACTAACAGTACTAACTCTTTAGTTAGTACTGCTAGTTCATTTTTGGGATTTTAAAACTAACAGTACTAACTAAAGCTACCAGTACTAACTCCAAGTTAGTACTGTTAGTTAAAGCTGTTAGTACTGGTGGTTAATTTTAGCTTATCAGCTTATAATTTCTGCTTATTTAAGATTTAATTAGCTTTTTAGAGTAGATTACACCATTTTCCTTTACTGTCTTTAGGGGTAAGCTTATTCAAGCTTATTTTCCTTTTTAAAGTATTTCTAATAGTGTATCAGTTTGTAGCTTTTTAGCTATTTGTCATTTTAGTTTATTCTAGTTGTTTATTCCTATTATTAAGTACTTATTAAGGTTAGGTGAATATCTGTTTTAGCTTATTTGCTTATTTCTTGTTTAATTGTGTTTTGTTAAGGCTAGCAGTACTAACCTTAAGCTACCAGCACTAACTTATAACTAGCAGTATTAACTCCAAGTTAGTACTGTTAGTTAATACTGTTAGTTAATACTGTTAGTACTGTTGTTAGTACTGTTGTGTTTATCTTGTTAATTTAGCTTAATTGCTTTTTGTATTTGCTTATTTAGAGTAAGTTTAACTTATTTGTCTGTCTTAAGCTTAACTGAGCTTGTTTGTGTCTTAGTGTAAAAGTTTTAAGTGTTTTTGCCATTTCCAGCTTTTATTCTTGTTCCAGCTTATGTTCTTTGTTTATTTTTATGTGCATTTGCTTATTCAATATTAGTGCCCAATCATTTCTTGTCATATTCAAACATCAATCATCAATAAGTCCTCTCGATTTTCACATTTTAGCCTCGTTGGGACATAACGACCCGGGAACACTCTATACTGCTTCCGGTTACATTGCTCTCGCGTGATTTTCAGTCCTTGTTATGTATTATATACACGTATGTATTTGTTTAATATTTTTTTGAGGGTGAGTTCGCGTGAAGTCAATAAGCCTTCTTTCCATTGGCTTCAATAGTGTAAGCCCTTGCCACATCCGGTTTCTTGAAGGGTGGTTGTTGTGGCACTTGGTTATCCTTTGGTTGGTTTTCAAACTTTCTCTTGATGTTAGCATTCTTTTCTACCATGATTTCTTGTCGTATGATCTGATTCATCGGATCGTGAGTCATGCGTAGTTTTGTCTCGTAGATAGCGATGCGCAATAGATCACTAACTCGTTGAAGCTTCATTTCTGGTTAATCTCGCAGAAGTCATTCCTTGTTCTCGATGCCGCATTCTCTTTTAAAATTATAGAAGTAAAAGAAAGGGATGTTAGTCGGTTCCCCAAAGTCGTGGTCCTACAAGATGAAATGTTGCAAAGGTGACGGTTTAAAGTCATGTTCAACTTAATCGGTATGCTTCTAGGTGACAGTATGAGACGACGTAGGAGTTTTAAAGGTGAGGGAAGGGGGCTCAACTTGCATTCGGGTTTGGATAGTACGATAACATAGAGTCGGAAGACTGTGACAAGTTTCGATGTTATGTAAACAATAGTTAAATTTAAATTATGAAACTAGTTCTAATGTACTATCGTTTTCATCTCATGATGTCTTGGAACGTTTAGAGATAATTGTGCCACTCACAGAGTCTTAGGAAAAAATTTAGTTCTTTATATAGACAACTTCTATATAAAAAAATATATGTAAGGTAAACGTAGAGAAAAGATAAACGCAGGGCAAAGGTAAACCCATATCATAGTAGGTTCAAGGCAAAATGATGTATAAAGTAATTATGGCAATATGATATATAAATTGCACTTATGTATATACATATATAAAATGCTATTATTATTAGATACATATATAAGCAGGTAAGCACGTAGGATCATATACTGGTTATAGACCAGACCTAAATATACTACCTG
The DNA here is from genome assembly GCA_026074375.1 of Tanacetum coccineum. Taxonomy (NCBI): domain Eukaryota; kingdom Viridiplantae; phylum Streptophyta; class Magnoliopsida; order Asterales; family Asteraceae; genus Tanacetum; species Tanacetum coccineum. Next base: position 15,716 of record BQNB010028745.1, read on the forward strand.
GTTCTCTATAACCTTGGCTCTGAATACCAATCTGTCACACCCATAAACGGGCCTAGCCAGAAACACGTGTCCGGGGGCGTGACGTCATAATAAACATCACACAAGATACAAAGAACGACCTCTATGGGTACATTTAAAATCCTACATTGTTGCATTGATTAAAATATTTAAAGTTTTACATAGGCCCAACGATAATATGCGGAAGCAAATAAAATGTTTTAAAGTTTGACAACGATGTTAATCATAGATAATAATAGCTTTTGAAATCGGTCCAATGGCCAGGGGGGGGAGGGGGGAGGGACACACAAACAAGCAAGGCAAAGACATCATAGCTAAGCACTGAGAAAACATGCTAAAATGTCAACTTAATGTTTGAGTTGAATTCTTAGGTTAAATTTAATATTAAAGGTGGACCACAAGTTCACAATACGTACGTGACAGTTATAGAAGATACAACTTCACATAAATAGACATTTCGCATTTGCAACTAAGCTCATGACACCAAAGATCTATTTAAAGGACGTATTTTATATGCCAAATAGTATTCCGCGCCCTAAAGGTATCTGACCAAGATCAACCTATTGACATTCCGACATGGTATATATCCGTTTGTTCGGACCTCCGAAACTAGTAAGCGCTACTTACCCGGATAGGGATAATTAGTCCCAATAGATCTATTTACAACATTCGCGCTTACTTAACCAGTACGGTCAGTTAAGCAATTGACGGTTCATGATAATTCGGGCATTAGTGGTCTATTCGTTACTTAGGCAACACGTAATCAGGAAAAGGAATCGTAAAGTAACCTGTGTACCATAGTTGAAATAAGCAATGTTTCTCACCCCAAAATAGTAAAGTAAAAGTAGTAAAACATGGGGCTATGAACTCACCTTAGCAAAATGAGCAAATGATAATCACGCAAGAAAAGATGATATTGAAAATATCTAGCCGCGAACCTATCTAGAATTATTACCGCGTATCAGAAACACAGAAGTATGCCTAGAATTGCACAATATGTTCATCACCAAAATACATCCATGTGTGTTTGCTTTAGTTTGATTATCAAATCATGACGAAATAAAATCATATAGTTTTTTGTTAAGTTTCGGCGTTTAACCAAAAATTACTATTTTTAGAAAGTTTCTATTTTAGGAAAGTTTTTAGTTTCAAAACGTTAATACCGTCCCCTATATTTATTAAGTTTCCATATTTTCAAAATGCACTAACGAGCCTTAATCGCTTAACTTCTATGTCCGTTTCGCTAAATTTTTACCAAAACGTTAATACCGTCCCCTATATTTAAAGTTTTTAGTTTCAAGTCGGAACGTGTCCGATGACGTTTTTTTAGATTTAACGCGGCTTAAATTTCCTGGTAAACTGTCGGTTTTAAACGTAACCGTATAAAAATAATAATAATTGATCGGAAATAAGTTTAAAAGTTTAAGACCGGAAATTCTCGGGGTGTGGACAGTTTATTCCTATGAACTAATTTTAGTGTCGTTTATAACATAATTGTTGTACGAGTTATATAAACTTTTTCCGCCTAGCTTACATAACCTCTTTTGTGATAGCTTCCTGTTTTATTTCAAAACATTATAAAACCCATTTCATATCTATTTATTTAACCTCTGCCTGCATAAACCCATATATTCTTTCTTGACAATTTTATAATACTATTTTACCATCACGTCTGCTGACACCACTTTTGCGGACTGTGTATATAACCATTTTGAACGTACCATTCTATATACAGCATTGTGTTTACCATCTTATTAAATTGTTAAGTCGTCACTCTATTAAACTATTTTGCCTATCATAATATAAAGACGCTTCCACTAGTGGACCTTCCAAACCATTTTTGATAATATTATTTATATACCATTCCGGCTTGTTTTTTATTTTAACCGTTTTCCTGTTTTTACTATAATAACATTTTGCTGGGGAAATCTTTATCAAACTACTTCATTAAAATTAAATTGTTTTCATCGTTGGTTTTAACTAAGCTGTTTCTAGCTGCCATCTCAATCCAACCTAATTTCACAGTCACTTTTTCAAACTACAATTGTCTTCCTATCTTTTAACCTAATTTTTGTTGTCGTTCATAAAACTCTTTTGCCCTAATTGTTATAAAAACATTTCAATAACAACCTCCTTTTAAAACAATATTTTGTATAATCTATAAACTGCTTTTTCTCAACTCCTCTTATAATTATCCTTACTATTACCCTTATAGCTTATCTGGCTCATCATTTAATGGAAACTAATTTGTTTCCATTTACTACTATTCTTGCAGTTATTTATAATCCTCTTTTGCTACACTATTTTAAACTACTTGCTGTTCATTTTACAAACCGTTACCATTGTCACCTCATGAATTAATTCGTTGTAGTTTTAAAAACCTATTTTGCTGTCAAATTTATAAACTTGTCGTTCGTACATTCTTATGAACTACTTCGTGTTCTTCCTACAAATACATTCGTTGGTCACTTTATAAATTTTTGGGTTGTCAACTCGTAAACTATTTGATATCATATTATGAAGCCCTTTAATGTTATGTTATAAACCGTCAAGTGACTTTCTCGTAAACTATTTTGATATCACCTCTTGAGCTATTTTACGTTACTTTACAAAAATGTGAGTGTTGCTACTATAAACTATCTTGTCCTGTTGTTTTTCTCGAATTGTTTCGCTTTCTTAGTATACATTTTGTATTATAACATGTATATTTGAGAAACATAACACTAGTTTTGACGAAATGAACATTGCATCGTTAGTCCTTAATTACACATAGCCTGATCACCTATGTATAATGCTGGGATGGACCATGCTATTCTGGCTGTAGTCCAACATAAAATTTTGTAAAAAATTTACCCTTACTTTCCATTTTTATTTTCTTTCTTTTCTTTACATTATCAACGGGATTATATCAAACTCGTGCTTTATTAATATTTGCGTGCGTATTCGTGAGTCGTGTTGGTCATGTGTATTCATATTCATATATCGTAAGGTCATAAACTAAGCAAAATTTTTCTCTAACCCTTAGAATATAGATACACCATACCCTTAGACTGAGTGACGATTCCTCACACCTTTGTCACGATAATTATGGATTGTAAGAACATTAGAACGTACAGCCTTATCCTCTTCATTGGATTATTACCAAGAGATTTAGGAGATTTTCATTCAAAATACTTTCCTTTTTCGTGAGTTAAAATCTCGTAAAAATTATGAGATTTATGTTACCAAAATATACTTTTTGATGGGACCTGAAGTTAAAGCAAAGGACGTAATTATTGCAAGTACATGGAACCTAGTTGATAGAAGCCTTTCCTCCGACTGAGTTGTGCTCTTTAAGTGGATCGTCCCTTCTACCGTAGAAAACTAAATACCATATCTGAGTTGGCCGACCGAATAGATTCTAGCGTTGGTTACTATCTCTTGAGATTGTATACGACTTTTCCGAATCTTCTATTACAAAGATTGACTTTAATTCCACATAGAATCTGGTTAGTTCGACGCTTATCATTGGTGGTGAATGGTTAACCAAGGTACAACCCAATGATCATTTGTGATTAAAAATATTGTTCGATGTACCTTAGGTGATGAAACTTTAACGATTCAAAAGTACTTAGGGAGTGATGGATATGCATTGATAGTTGCTAGTAAGCAGAGTTGTTTGATTGAATTGATATGTTAGAGCGGGATAAATTAAGACTCGGAGGCATGTTATGTGTTGAGAGAAAAAGAGTTGAACGTCTTTGGCATTAGTCATGTCGCTCTTACTCTAAATGGATTTATAAGACTGAGTTCCTACCTGGGGAGCTCCAGATATTGTTCGTCATAAAGATGGATGGGATCCTTCAGGATATACACCAACAGCAGAGAAATTGATCTAACTATCCGTAAAGAACGTTTACCATTCACCTAGTATAGGTGTCATTTTGATCAACAATATGAGGATCTAGCGTTTACATAAATATCGGACTAAAGACTTAGTGAACACTAATAAGAGTTTGAGGAAAACGGACATTTAAGACTGCATTTAGGACCCGTTATGAACAATTTAAGTTTCAGGTCATGCCATTTGGTTTGATCAAACACACTAGGGGTATTCATCAGGATTCATGTTATCGTTGTTGAAACCACACTTAGTTAAGTTATGATGTATTCTTCCGATCATATCGCCGATTCTCCTCAAATCAGATACAAGAGAGTACGTCGGGAACACCTTAGGCTTATCTTTGGGATTGCTTAAAAGAATATAGGAATTTTCGCCAAATTCTATAAGTGCGAATTCGGCTCCCGAAAATGCAATTTATTGGACACGTGTGATAGTCAAGTCTATTACGGTTGTATTGCCAAGATTAAGTCAAGCATGGTATTAGGCAACGTCTATGCACCTCCAATGAAGTTACGAATAATTCCTTAGGTCTTTCCGGTATTACCAACGATATATCAAAGGTTTCTATGGATAGAGAAAAAACCTTCTATATCTAAAACTTAACTTAGAAAATGTGAAATAGAACTGAGAGAAAAGCAGAAGAAGAGGAAGTTTAATGTTAATGTTTCGATAAACTTTGTAGTGCACCGATTTTAGCATTACTCGAAGGAAAGAAAAGCTTCGTGGGTTTTCAATAAAAATAACGCCTCGCTTGGAAATGGATTGGTACTTTAATGATCGCGAAGTCGAGAAGGTGATAGTTCTTTATGACTCCCAACAACTGAAATTTTATCAGAAGTATCTTCTCGTACACGACCTAGAATTTAGTGAGGGAAATAGTGTTTAGTTTCAAGTTTTTGGGAAACACTGCCTGGGTGGCATAAAGCATACTATGTTTACAAACCTATTAGAGATTTACAACACATTCTAGATCAAGAGGGAATTGAACCATGAGACTACGTAGATTGTTATGATTGCTCAGGATTTTACGATGGTATAGATTCGATATCACCATGGAAAAGCTAAGCGTTTCGGAGATGCTTTAATCATAATGAACAAAGGCTAAGCCTCTCTGGGTGAGTGGCCTTAGTGATGACCATTATTTTAAACTACCACCACAGATTCATGAGGCCTCGAGTAGATCGTCTCAAGAAAGAGAACGTTAAAGATGATAACTTTCATGGTATAGATAAAGAGTTTGAGATTCTATCTCGATTGACTCTCTTCATTAGGGACAGGAGTTTGAGTTTATTCAGCGTTAAGAGACTTAGGAGATATTTGGTCTTGACATAGTTGTTATAGAAGGGGGGCGTTTCTATTAGGTTTTTACCTAGGTAAAGTTGCGTTCTACATAATGTTTGCTTATATATATAGTTTGATTTCGAGATGTCTATGTCAATCAATCAACTTTATGATCACAACCTAAACTTTATAATTTTATGCAAGTTATAAGTAAGAGGATTTAATGAATATTTGGTATAACGATACAACTCTTGTACATCCCGTGACTTTTATAGTGGCGTTCGATCAACGAAGCTCCCTCTGCGTGCCTTATCTCCACGCCACGCTGCTAGACAATCGAGTAGGGCTCGTTGGCGCTTTCATGCTACACGTGTGGCGGTGTAATCTTACGCGCTGTTCACGGGCGCGTTACGTTCGTGGTACGTCAAACTAAGAACGATATGTCAAGTCACTTTTCTTTGCTTAGATCATTCTATGACGTCACTTAGTCCTTCATTCTATACACAATGATCTTAAACTCTCTTGGTTTGACACCACGAATGACTATATAGACTAAACTTTTGTACACTTTCAGAACAATAGGGGTTCGACAATGAGCAAACTTAATTACAACAAACAAAAAATAAATCTATGGAATGTTGGGATCTTGAAGAAGAGAAGAGAGGGAAAGAATAACTTGATAACAATTGTTTGTTAGAATGAATCGATTGTTACACCCAACCTACATCAATATCCAGACACTCCTGTAAAACTAGGGGAACGGGTAGAAAGAAAAGGAGGGAAGAAAGAATACTAATCTCACTCTATGAAAACAAATCAAGGCTATGTTAGTGATCAAGATATGTGTTTTAGAAAGAAAGAAAGAAGTGAGGGAAAACTGAGATTGATAGAATTTTTGGCAAGAGAAGTCTGATTTTGAAAATGGGCTGGGACCCAGCTATTTATAGGGGACAAAAAAAGTTAGCGTTGTTGGAAGCGGTCCGGCGGCCCCTTTTATATAAGGGGGCCGCGGGACCGCTTCCAACATCGGCTACTTTTTTGTCACCTATAAATACTGGGCCACCCATCCACCCATTTCAAAATCAGTCTTTCTCTTGCCAAAAAAATTCTATCAGATCTAGCTTTTCTATCTTCTTTCTTTGTTCTAAAACAAATTATCTTGATCACTAATCATACCTTGATTTTGTTTACAAGTGATTTATTCTTTTCTTCCTCCTTTCTTCACATTTAATCAAGTGCAAGGAGAAGAACAATCGTATTTCTACTACATTCGAATTGTTATAAGTGATCTTTTCTCTTCTTATCGTTTCAGCTCACAAAAATCATTAGATTTATTTTGTGTTGTTGTTAATTAATTGGATAATTGTAGATCAAGTGTGTAGATTGTATATGGTGTGATTTGGATTGCGTGTCAATCCTATAGAGTGTAGAGTCTTGTGAGGGTTTGAAGACTTAGTCGAAGTCTTAGAATTGGTTTCTAGCAAAGATTAGGTACTTGACGATATGCCTTAGTGTCGGAGAATAAGAAAAGTAAGCGGACGTGGGTAAACGGTTTTCTCCGCCTAAAGGGAGCTTGTTGACATAGTGAAATCTCGAGTGGAGTGCTCGGGGAGTGGAGTAGGAACGACGAGGTGCTTCGTTGCTGAACCACTATAAATCTCGGGTGTCTTGGTTTGATCGTTTCTTTCTTTAACTCTTTACTTATTACTTTGACATTATTAGTTGTTTAGTGGTGATTTTTCATATTGTTGGTTGATTGACATACATCTCGAATCAAACTATTTTATAAGCAAACTTTTAAAACGCTAATTAACTGGTAAAACTATTTAAGCCCCCCTTCTAGTTTCTATAATGCTAGACCAATTCTCCTAAGTCTCTAACGCGTGATAACCAAACTCCTTCTCCTAATGAAGAGAGTTCCATCGAGATGATTCTCAAACTCTTTATCTATACCATGAAGGTTTTCATCTTTAACGTTCTCTTTCTTGAGAGCTTCTACTCGTGCCTCATGAATCTGTGGTGGTAGGTTTAAATTAATGGTCATCACTAAGGCTCTCACCCTGAGAGGCTTAGCTTGTTCATTTATGATTAAAGCATCTGCCGTAACGCTTGCTTTTCCAGGGTGATATCGAATCTTACCATCGAAATCACTGAGCAATCTTAACAATCTACGTAGTCTCATGTTCAATTCTCTTTGATCTAGAATGTGTTGTAATCTCTTATGGTTTGTAAACATAGTATGCTTTATGCATCCAGCAGTGTTCCCAAATCTGGAACTAAACACTATTTCTCTAATTTCTAGGTCGTGTGTCGAGTATTCCTCTTCTGATAAAATTTCAGATTGTTGGGAGTCAATAATTAAAGCTATCCCTTCTCCTATCTGCTCCATTCGATAGTACCTAATCCATTTTGCGAGGCGTTTATTTTAACCCACGAAGCTTTTCTTTCAGTCGAGGTGTGTAATGCTTTAAAATCGGTTGCACTACCAAAAGTTTCTTACATTAACAGTTGAATGGATTCCTCTTCTTTCTTGTATCATTAGTACTTTCAATTTTCTAAGTTAGTTCTAGTTTTGTGGTTTCTATATCCTATAGAAACTTTGATAAATCGTTTGTGGTAATATACCGGAAAAGAGACATAAGAATTTTCGTATCTTCATTGGAAGTCATTGGGACGTTGCCAATCCTTTTGATTGACTTAATCTTGGCCTAAGGAACTTAAACGTGAATGTCATTGGACTATCAATACAAGTGGCTCAAGGGAAATTGCATTTTCGGGAGCCGATAATTCGCCCACCCTGAGAGAATTTGGCGTATATATTCTTTATCTAAGCATTTACCAAGATTGGCCTAAGGTGTTCTCGTACTCCTTGTTTCTGTTTGAGAATATCGTGTATATCATCGATGATTTACGATCATAACTTATCTTAGGTGTGGTTTGCTAATCGATTCATAGATCTGAATACCCTAGTGTGTTGATTCAAACCAAATGGCACTGACCTGAAACTTAAATTGTTCATAAACGGGTCACGAAATGCCAGTTACTTAGGAATATCCTTTTCTAAACTCTAATTAGTGTCACTTAGTCCCTTAGGTCCGATTTTTGAGTAAACGATATGATCTCATAGTTGATCAAAATGATCACCTATACTAGGTAATGGTAACGGTTCTTTACGGTTAGTTTGTTCAATTCTCGGCTGTTGGTGTATATCTGAAGGATCCATCATTCTTTTTGACGAACAATATCGGAGCTCCCCAGGGTGAGGAACTCAGTCTTATAAATCTTTAGAGTATACGACATACTATGCCAAAGACGGTCAACTCTCTTTCTCTCAACACATAACATGCCTCCGAGTCTTAAGTTATCCCGCTCTAACATATCAATCCAATCAAACAACTCTGCTTACTAGCAACTATCAATGCATATCCATCACTCCTATTACTTTGAATCGTTAAAGTTTCATCATCTAAAGGTACACGAACAATATTTTTATCACAAATGATCATGGTGTGGTACCTTGTTAACCAATTCACACCAATGACTCCAACCGTCGAAAACTTACCAGGTTCTATGTGTATTAAGTCTATCTTGAATAGATGATTCGGAAAAGTCTTTGTATACAATCTCAAATGATAGTACCAACGTCTAGATTCTTTTCGTCGGCTAACTCAATAGGGTATTTAGTGTCTACGGTAGATGGGACGATGCACTTAAAAGACGCCTCAAAATCGCGGGAGGTAAGGCTTCTACTCAACTAGGTTCCAGTGAGTACTTGCATTAATTAATTACGTCTTTGCTTTAACTAAGGTTCCATCAAAAGTTTTTTGGTACATGTATCTCATAATTTTACGTGATTTTAACTCACGAAAAGGTAATGTTATTGAAGGAAGGAAAATTCTAATTCTCTTTCGGTTTTAATCCAATTTGAGTGATATGTCGGTCTGACGTTCTAGTTTTACAATTCCATAATTATCGTGACTTGAGGTGTTGGATATTCGGTTCTCAGCCTAAGGGTTTAGGTGTTTTATATGCTAAGGTTTGAGAATAATTTGCTTAGTTATGAAGCTTAGAATTATGTATATGAATTCACGTGCCAACACGACTCACGAATACGCACGCCAATATATTAATAAAGCACGAGTTTGATATACAATCGTTGATAATGTAAAGAAAAAGAAAGAAAATTAAAATGGAATGTAAACGTAAGGGTTAATTTGACAAATTTTTATGTTGAATACTCCCTAGAATTAGCATTGGTTCCTTCCTGAATTATATACTATAGGTGATCAGGCTATGTGTAATAAGGAAACTAACGATGTGTAATGTTTCATTTGTCATAATTGTGTTTTGTTTTCGCATAAGTTACATTGGTATATACAATATGGGTTTATAAGATAGCGAAACCATTCGTAAAACAAAGACAAGATAGTTTATTATATAGCGGCACAAAACATTTTGTAAAGTAACGTAAAATAGCTCAAGAGGTGATATCAAAATAGTTTACGAGAAAGTCACTTGACGGTTTATAACGTAACAGTAAGGGGGTTCATAATATGGTATCAAATAGTTTACGAGTTGACAACCCAAAAATTTATAAAGTGACAACGTAATAGTTTGTAGAAGACACGAAGTAGTTCATAAGATGACGACGACATAGTTTATAATTTGACAGCGAAATAGTTTTTAAAACGACAACGAATTAATTCATGAGGTGACAATGAAACGGTTTGTAAAATGACTGCAAAGTAGTTTATAATAGGGTAGCAAAAGAGTTTATAAATAACTGCAAAATAGGTTATAAGATGGAAACAAATTAGTTCATTAAATGATAGCCAGATAAGCTATAAGGTAATAGTAGGATAATTATAGGAGATTGACAAAACGGTTTATAGAATGATATCAAAATAGTTTAAAAGGTGTTAGCGAAATGGTTTATAAAATAGTGGCAAAAGAGTTTATGAACGACGACAAAATGGGTTAAAAGATAAAGATAAGTTAGTTTGAAAAGTGATTGTAAAAGTAGTTATGAGATGGCACTAGAACAGTTTATAAAACAACGGTGAAACATTTTATGTTAATGAAGTAGTTTATAAGATTTCCACAAAAATGGTTTATAGGATGACAGGAAAACGGTTTATATAGAATACTAGCAGAATGGTTTATAAGATAATAGCAAAATGGTTTGGAAGGCGCTAGTGGAACGTCTTATATTAATGATAGCAAAATAGTTTATAGGGTGACGACACAACATTTTATAATATGGTAACAAAATGCTTTTATAGAATGGTAGTAAAATGGTTAATACGCTGTCAACAAAATGGTTCGCAGACTGATGGTAAAGTAGTTTATAAAATATCTATAAAATAGTTTATGAGGTGACGCTAGAATGGTTTATAAATAATAGTGAAATGGTTATAAGGTGTTGAAATAAACAAGAAGCTATCAGCTAAACGGTTTGTAAGCTGGTGGTAAAATAGTTTATAATGTGCCAACTACTATGTTTATAAGACGACACTAAAATAGTTCATAGGATAACATACAATTAGATTTATAACGACACTAAAATAGTTCATAGGATAACGTCCAATTAGTCTATAACAGTAAAGCGGTTTATAAATTAATAGTGAAATGGGTTGTAAGACGGTAATATATTTGAGGAGTATCTTAGATAAATTATTTGAGAATTGAAGTGTAACTAACGAAATCGCCATGACACAAAATGAACAGAGGGTTTAGAAACATCCACTAAATACACGAAATTTATAGGGAAGTACTAGTGTAAAACTCTTAGGGGTTACGGTCCAAGTCTATTTAGGTTCTACTAGGCACGATAGGAAATCTCTCTTTAAGTATCAACATTATCTTTGACGACCTTGGAGTTCTCGCAAGCTTTTACTTTCCAAATAAGGTTCGTACGGTTCAGATTTGGACAATCACTCTTGTAATATCTTGATTTTCCACACTCATAATAGGTATTTCAGGTTTCTAATTTGCCAATGCAGCCTTTAAGTTGTTATTAAAATGGGTTTCCTACAATCTCTACTCGTCTGGCCAACTCTTTTGTAGTTATTGCACTCCACAGTGCACAGTTCAGTGAGGCAAAACTTACGTTCGTTGTAGAAGGTTAACTTTTCTACATATCCAATTTTTGTTATTTGGTCAGCAGTGTAAGCTCTCGCGACCTTTGTCGTTTATCTTATTGTTGGCATTCCATGCCACCTTAACTTTCTAACATACATCATGAGCCACACGGGCTTGCCTCATAAACAGTAATAGCTTTAATAGCATTAGCAATTTGTTGGGTTATAATACACTTGATCCTCGCGGAACTCGTTCCTTGTCTTGTTGCCGTCATTCTCTTCAATTCAAAATAAATAAAAGAAAATTAAAATAAGTCCGGTTCTAAAAGCCGCGTTTCTAAAAGTGGAATATTACGAGGTGACGGGTTAAAGTCTTGATCAACTTAATCGGCATGTTTCTAGATGAGGGTATGAGACGACGTAGGAGAAATAAAAGTATGGGACGGGTGCTCAACTCGCATTCGGGTTCGGACAATAAGATAACGTAGGGTCGGAAGACTGTGACAAGTTTCGATGTTATGTAAAATAGTATATTGTAAATTTATGAAGAAGTTGTAATGACCATTGTATCACTCATGATGTCTTGAGAAACGTTTAGAGACCATTGTGCAACTCACAATGTCCTGGGGGAAAGATCTATTATTTATATAAATAACTTTTATATAAAACCAGCGAGAAAATCTACGTAAGGCAAAATAAACGTAATCTAATTATGGAAATGTATTATACTTAATACTCGTTTACTTATCGATAGTAATTATACACGCAAGTAAGTAAACATGTGGGATCACATACTGGTTATAGACCACACCTAGATATACTACATGGTTCTCTATAACCTTGGCTCTGGATACCAATCTGTCACACCTCCAAACGGGGCCTAGTCGAAAACACGTGTCCGGGGGCGTGACGTCTTAATACACATCACATAAGATACAAAGAACGACCTCTAAGTGTACGTTTAGAAAATCCAACATCGTTGCATTAATTAAAATAGTTAAAGTTTTACATAGGCCCAAAGATAATATGCGAAAGCGAATAAAAGGTTTTAAAGTTTTACAACGATGTTAACATAGATAATAATAATTTTTGAAAATTGGTCCAATGCAAGGCAACACCAACAAGCAAACAAAGACATCCATAGCTAAGCACTTGAGAAAAACATGCTAAAACGGTCAACTTAAAGTTGAGTGAATTCATAGGTTTAAATTTAGTATTAAAAGTGGACCACAAGTTCATAGTACGCACGTGACAGTTATAACAGATACAACTTCACATAAAAAGCATTTACGTTTGCACTAAGCTCATGACACTGAAGCTCAATTTAAAAGGAAGCATTTTATATGCCTAATAGTATTCCGCACCCTAAAGGTATCTGACCAGGATCACCTATTGATATTTCGACATGGTATATATTCGTTTGTTTGGACCTCCAAAACTAGTAAGCGATACTTACCCGGATAGGGATAATTACTCCCAATAGATCTATTTACAACATTCGCGCTCACTTAACTAGTATAGTCGGTTAAGCAATTGACGGTTCATGATAATTCAGGCATTAATGGTCTATTCGCTACTTAGGCAACATGTAATCAGGAAAAGGAAAACGTAAAGTAACTGTGTCCATAGTTTGAAAACAAGCAATGTTTCTCACCCCAAAATAGTAAAGTAAAAGTAGTAAAACATTGGGCTATGAACTCACCTTAGCAAAATGAGCAAATGATAATCATGCAAATAAAAGATGATATAGAAATCTAGCCGGGACCTAGAATAATAACGCATCTTAGAAACACGGAAAGTATGCCAAGAATTGCACAATATGTTCATCACCGAAAGACATCCATGTGTGTTTGCTTTAGTTTGTTTAACAAAACATGATGAAATGAAATCATATAGTTTTTCATTAAGTTTCAGCGTTTATCCAAAAGTTTCCATTTTTAGTAAGTTCCTATTTTTGGAATTTTTTTTGTTTCGGGACGTTAATACCGTCCCATACATTTGTTAAGTTTTCATAATTCAAAACGCACTAACTAGCCTTAATTACTTAACTTCTAAGTCCGTTCCGCTAAATTCTTACCAAACTTACTATTTTTAGTAACTTTATCACTTTTCCCAAAATATGCTAACGGCGTTTAAATGATACTAATTAATAGGTATGTGTTACTATATATTTTTCTAGTGTTTAGAAAGTCCAGAAATATCTGAAAACTCATTTTACTATTCACATCAGCACACTATTTATCCGGTTTTGTCAAAAAAATGTTTCAAGTTTCATTTGGCTATAACTTGGTCGTTTTAAATCCAATTTTAATGTGCGATATATGAAAAACTATCTATTTGAAACGAGCTCTTCAAAAACTACTTTTACACATAATGAAAACATTTTTAGGTCAACTAAAACCCCAAAACAAATTCGGGACAACAAGCAATTTTTGCCGAAAACGCAACCAAAATCCACCCAAACTTCACAATAGTGCCTAATCTAGCCTAATCTCCATTCACAACTAAACCACAACAAAACCATACCTAAAACTAACCTAATCCCTTCATTTATATTGTTGCAACACTCATCAAATCTCATCTTATCAAGAACATAATATTTAACTAGTAAAATAAAGTAGTATCATTATTTATGAACTCTTGTCTTTAAAATCTTTCAAAAATTAAAACACAACATATGGATGTATGAATCTTGAACATATAAGAAGAACATAAGAAAAAGCACAAAGAAAGATTCAAGATACTTACAAGAATGAAGAACAAGAAGAGAAATCACAAGATTTATACCCCAAAATAATAGATCTATAAAACCCAACAACAAATCTTGAAACCCTAACTTAGATCTTGAAGAAAAACCCTTAAATCAAAGAACCAATTCTTCAAAACACCTTAGATGTTCTTAGAAATGAACTTGGAATGAGTGGATCTTGCAAGAAATCAAAGATATGAAAAGTGTGTAGGTGTGTGGTGGTGGCCGTGGGTTTCAAGAGAGCAAGAAGAGAAGAGAATTTTATTGGTGGCTTGTGGAATGAATGTGTAACCCTAGTGTATGATAAGTATGGTTTATATAGGGATTGAGCTAGGGTTTTTAGGCTCTTTCATGTTGACTAGTCTAGCACCAACATACATTTGAGGTGTGTGTGTTGGTTCGGCCATAGAAAGAAAAAGGGAAGAGCAAGAGAAATTTTAAGGAGCCATGGTGCATGAATTTCTAGCTAAGATTCATGTGTTAGTCAATTGAGAGTCAAGGTGTGTAAGAATCACATGGGAAATTCTAACTTGAGGAAATGTGCATGAGAATGACACTCTCATGTGTCACTTTCATCCACATGCATGGGATTTTAAAAAAAAGATGCCTTTGATTTAATTTCAAGACTCATGGTGCATTTGCTTTAGGTTTAGGCGTCCATATGTATATGGGAGGGATATGAACGAAATTCTTCACTTAAGAATATGATATGGACGATAACTAAAGTTTACACGAAAAGATTTTGAGTTTCCGGGGTTCCGTTAGGTCAAAAACGCGAAAAACGCAATTTAAACGTTAAAGCGTAAAAGTAAATATCAGAAGTGATCGTAAACTACAAAATACTTAGAAAAGATAAAATAACTCTTATAATATCTAAATTAATAAATATCCGATGTCGGAACGCTTCCGATGACGTTTTTCAGATTTACGCGGATTTACTTTCCGGTAAACTGCCAGATTCAAACGTAACGTATAAAACTTAAAAATAATTGTCGGAAAAGTTTAAAACATTGACCTCAAAATCTCGGGGTGTGACACGCATCATCAATAAATCAATTCTTGATCAACAACCCATGCGTCTTCAACCCTTGAAAAAGAGCCGAAGCACCACCTAAACTTTTAATCAAGCAAGAAACGTATAAACATTCATCTCAATCTCCAATTCATGCATTACCAATTTATTTTCATAATATCACTATATCTCCTCCCACCCATAACCACATCCCCCCTAAGCAACGTGTTCCAAGGATAAACACTACCCGTCGGCATTTCATCAAACAGATGGTATGCATCCTCAACTGCCTCACAACACATACACATGCTAACAAGCTTAGTTTGCAAAAACTCATTCTTTTCGAGTCTGTTTATTCAAATATAAGTATGAACAACTCTCCCAACAAGACAATGACTTATTTCGAATAACCGAAGCGATTAATTCAAAAAATTTAGTGGGATTAACAGGAACACCACATTTATCTAAATAATCCAATATAGTTAAACACTCTTTAAGCTTATTTTGCTTAGCAAATCTTTGTATATCTTTATAAATAGTGTTTGGGTTTTTGGTGTGGAGTGGTATGGATGATGGAAATGCATCTTTTTTGTCGAAAACTTAGGTTTTTCAATGTTTTTTGTGGTGGGTGTTTGGTATTCGGCTTTAAATTTGAGATGTGAGCGAGAGCAAGGTAAAGGATTTGGTGGGAATGTGTGGAGATAAATTGTTAATGTTGAAGAAAAAGGTAAATAAAGGGTTTCCATTGTTGCTGTTATTATAAAACTTTATAGGACAACACCATATATGTTTGACACTAGAGTATAAGCTTTTTGGAGTAAAACATGTAAAATTACATTAAAATTTGTATTCTATAACTATAACTGTTAATTAAACCATTAAATCTTTAATCTCTGTAGTAATTGATCATTTTGTTCTTCTTGTTGATTTGAATAATTTAGGGTTTCAGTGTTAGGGATTGGAATTAAAACTGAATTTGGGGGTTATTTTTTATGATGGTAAGATGCGTTTTCTCTATGTGTGTGTGACTGGGGTCAATGTTTGTATGTATGAGGTGAGGGGGAGGGGGGTGGTGGTGGTGGTGGTGAATGGTAAAGATGGGGATGAAGAATGATCTGTGTTTTTTATTTGTGTTTGTGTGTGTTTTTGATAAATCTATGGTGCTAATTTTGGGGATAAAACTAGATGAATCTACTGCCAATTTGTCTAAAAAAATACAAGTAAACCAATGTAAAAAGACTAAAAAAAGCCTGTCACCCTAATTACAAGTCGCCCAAAAGGACAAGTCGCCAACTTACACATAAATTATACATTATGTACTTAAATAATAAAATATGGGACACATGGCGGATTCTGGTTAAGTCATACAGTCGCCCCATCGCCCTTGACTCTTTTGGGAACAAAATGTTTTTTTGGTTAAAGAGAGACTAACACCCTAATTTTTGGACCTTTTTTGGAATTTTTCCAAAATAAGAATTGAATATGTATATACATTTTTATAAAATTTTTGACCCCCCAAAAATTTTAGTGATTCAATCCTATTGGGAATTTCGAATTTCTATTACTACGGGAATCATTATAGTTATGAATTACCTAGACCTAATCACAAGAATATAAAAGACACAAAAAATATGAAGAATACCCAATTTTGATTAAGAGCAAAACTGGATGAAATCGAAAGAGAAAAGTATGGAACATCTTACAATAGATGTTGTTAATCACGTTGTTGGTGTTTGCCCCTTGCGAATTTTGATCGATTAGGTGTTTGGAGGTTTGAATTTTAATGGTTTAGGGTGTGTTTGTTCGTCACAACAGTAGCAGGGGAAGAGGGAAATGTGAAATGGAGTGTTTGGTAATTGATTTAGCAGATGAAAAGGGTGTTTGGCGATTTTAAGTGGCTGGCCCCTTAGTGATAAAGGGGCCAACCCTTTTAACACGACCGATCCCTTAGAGCTAAGGGGGCCGCCTATCTGACGACCAAGTTTTTCTTGGTTTTTTGATTTTGACTAGTTTTATTAATAAATAATTATTAAAATATGTAGAGAGCTGCTAGTAATATTATTTTAGATAACCTAGTTCTCGAAAAGTGACATCGAAGATAAACAAAATTTTTAGACCGAGAAGAGGTTTAGAGATGACTGACGAAATTTGATTGGCATTTTAATTAACATTTCGCTAATTAAAAATGCTTTGATTATTTCAGATGAGATAATCAAGCTGTCAAGCCGATAGAAGATTTAGCGAAGATTTAGTGGCGTTTTCAATAAACTTCTTGTTAATTGAATAGATTAATTGCTTCGGATGAAATAATTAATTGGCACGATTTAGAGTGTTTTCAAGGCGAGAGAGATGATTTATACGTGACGATAAAATAATAGAATGGAGTCAAAGCTCGATAAGACGGTTCTGATAGACGTAGTTCATTGTAGACATGTAGTCGAGGCGGATGTCGTAGTCGAAGGGAGTTTGTTTTATCCATAGTGTTTTGATGTCATGCCTTCCCGACGCTTGAGTATGGTGTAAAACTAATCCTACTTCTATGTTAATTATTACCTACTAACTCACTTTTCTTCATCTACGTGAGTTCACTACATGTGGACATAGAAGATTTCTATTTTATAGATGTACGTAAAGAATCCTAATTTAACTATGTGAGGGCAAAGTTAATCATGAACAATTTCTTGCTTTTCACTTAATTCTAGGTAACCAACAAATGGCATTTCTAGTGGCTACACTATTTTCTCAAGCTTAATTTATATTCTATTAACTATAACCTAGGGGTGTTGATCGGTTCGGTTATCGGGATATTCGATTTATTCGGTTCGGTTAGTTCGGTTAACTTTTTTGGGTCAACCCAAAAACCGAACCGAACCGAACTAGATTTCAACCAAACTGAACCGAAAAACCGAGAACCGAACCAAGAACCGAATTTGAATTTGGTTTTGTTTTGGGTTGACCCGAATAACCCAAATTACACTATTTATTTAAAAAAAAGAAAAAAAATACATAGATATTTAGCAAAAAAGATTATTTCAAAAATAAAAAGTGTTTTTTTATATTAGAATAAAAGTTTTATTGATCTTTATATATATATATAAATATATAAAAAACTATATTTATATAAATTCGGTTTTCGGTTCGGTTCTCGGTTTAGACTGCCAAACCCATATCCAACCTAAGAACCGAATTCGTAGTTCGGTTCGGTTTTGATAAATTCGGTTCGGTTATTTTCGGCTCGGTTCGGTTTTGGTTTTTGGTTTATTCGGATTTTTTAGTTTTTCTGCTCACCCCTACTATAACCTTTTTGTTTAGCAAATACTACCTGTAGCATAATATCACATAATTATTTAACACTTTGCACATAATTTATATTCTAAGTAATTGGGAAATAAGACATACCTTTACCTATGATATATTTTCTTCAACGTCTTCTATTAGAAATGCTTTGATTGAAGGCAATTCCATTTGGTTACTTCGTCATGAAGTTGAGAATGAATAATCTTCAATCTACTCGTCGGGTTCCAAGATAAGTTTACAAACATATTTACCTAGATGATGTGACAATTCAACCATTTGGTCCCCAATGTCTCATGGGTCCAAAAATTTTAGTGCCGAACATATTTTGCATAGGTTGCATTTGATTCGGATACATATAGGGTGGACACATTCCTCATGATGTAAAGCTTGGTTGTTATGAATAATTTCACATTGAATGATTGGTGTTAGGGTAATTTTGTCTACTTTGATCTCTCAAAGGTTGTGGTGTTTTAGACCGAGGGTGAGAATTATTAGTTTTTTTTTAGAGGAGGAGTTTTAGATCTCATTTTGGGTTTAGTAAATTCGACTCTGGGTTTTAAGGAAGGTTTATAAAATTGTTTTACTTCGTCGTCGCTTGCAATGAGAATTTTAATATTATTTATAAGCATAAATTTTGGTCTTGGGCTTGAATTTAATTCTACTAATTTTTCTTTAGACTCAACCTCTTTTGACTTTACAAAATTTACTTGTTTAGTCTCACTAGTTATTCCTTTGGTAAAATTAAATCTAAGACCGAATTTATCTCTGGATGGTTTTTGAAGACTTAATATTTTTTTAAGTGAGTGACTACTATTATTAAATTGATTAAGTTTAGAAATTTCGTCCTTAAGCTTTTCATTTTCAAACCTAAGGTCTTGACATATTTTACATTCTTCATTAGCCTCTTTACCCTTTTCTAATTTAGATAATTTATTTTTTAGTTCTAGTACTTTATTTTCTAACCGATTTTTAATTAGTTTTAGTGATTTATTTGTAGCCATGACTTTTAGACCTAATTTACATAATCTATTATATTCACTATCTAAGTCTTTTTCATCTAACGACGATAAGTCATCACTAAAAAATTCGGTTTCAGAAAGTACCTCATTAGATGCTTTAGCCATAAGACATTTTTCGTCCTTAGTCTTTTCTTCTCCATCTTCATCGCTATCACTTCATGTTCCTCCAATGAAGGCTTTTTTATTATAGTTTCTTGGTAGTTTTGGGCATTCTCCGATGAGATGTTGGATCTCCACATTTAAAGCATTTTCTTTCGCTTTTGCCATTCTTGTCATCATTATTTCTTTGGGATGACTTTCTTTCATTGTGTGGTTGTCTTACAAATCTTCCTCGTCTTTTGAAAAATTTCTTGAAGTCTCTCACGGCCATGGCGTATTCTTCGTCTTCACTATCAGAAGTCGAACTATCTTCATCACTAGATTCCTTTTTAGCCTTCAAGGCAAGAGATCTATTTTGTTCTCTTTTTTCTTTGACCATTTCAGAATCTTTCTTTATTATCACTTCATAAACTTTTAAGTTTCCAATAAGTTCGTCATGCGGTAGTGATATTAAATCCTTCGACTCTTCAATAGCCGTAACATTTGCACGCCATTTAGGATGAAGTGCCCTAAGAAATTTCTTAACATAGTTCTTGTTAGAAAAACCTTCATCAAGTACTTTTAGACTAGTAATAATAGTATTAAATTTAGCAAATTCATTATCTATCGATTCCTCTTCCGGAATCAAAAATTGTTCATACTGTTGAACAAGAAGATCTATTTTATTATCTTTGACTTGACTATTACCTTGGTGAGTGATTAGTAAAGTATCCCAATTTGTTTTGCCGTTTTACACATAAAAATTCTTTCATATTCTTTGCGTGTCAAAGCATTATAAATTAATTTTAGCTTCATTATTTTTAGCTAGTTTCTTTTTAAGATCATCATTTTGTTTATCAAATGGTACAATTTCATCTTTTTTAGTTTCGGAATTATTTTGAACTGGGAAAAAACCACCATAGGTAATAACATGCCAAATATCTAGATATTTTGATTTCACATAAGTTTCGAATATATTTTTCCAATAAATAAATCCATCACTTTCAAATAGTGGTGGTATTTGCATAGATTACCCTTCTAAATATTTTTCTAATTCCATAGATCGATTCAAGTTTTAAAATATAATTTATTTTAATAATCTTGTTTGACGTGACTTCTGATACCAATTGTGGAAAACTAAAAGAGAGGGTTGAATAGTTTACTGCTTTTTAATTTAACGTAACTTTTGTTTATAAAAACTTAGATTCGACTTTATGTGATCTCAATATGTGCACAATATGAACAATACAATTAAGTAAGTAAATGATAAATAAATATGCAAGGCAAGAGATAGGAGTTAGAAAGATCAAACCACAACACAAGGATTTATAGTGGTTCGGTAACGAAGCACCTCTTCGCCCTACTCCACTCCCCGAGCACCAAACTCGAGAGTTCTCTTCACTATGTCAACAAGCTCCCTTTAGGCGGAGAAAACCGTACACAACTAAGCTTACACCGATTTCCGACACTAAGCCAAATGTCAAGTTTTAATCCTAGTTAGAACCAATCTATCACACCTTTGTATTTTGAGGACTAAAATACTAACCGCACTACTTCACTTCACTTCACCTAGACACTAACACAATCATACCAATCTAATTCTTCTTTCTATGATCACCACGATCTAACTATACTTTCTATGATCACCTCGATCTAACTATTATACATGATAATACAATATACACAAATGATCTACAAGATATGATAAAATCGTAACAACGTTACAAAAACGCAAACTAAACTACAATACTTCTTGACTTGATGATAAGAAGTATTATTCTCTTGCACTTGAGGAATTAAGATTGAATCACTTGAAAACAAATGCTTAAGACTAAATGATCAAAGGATTGTAGGTGATGTATAAACTAATTTTAGATAGAAAAGAATGAGTGCAAAAGGTGAAAAAATTAGTTGGGAACAATCTAGTATTTATAGGCAAACATGGGAGCCTTTTTATCTGGCCGGCCCCCTTAGCTCATGTGCCGACCCCCTTATCACTAAGGGGGCTGCCCAGGCCTAGACGCTCCTTTTTTGTCTTTTCTGGGGAAGGTGTTTTCTGGAATATTTCTAGCCGTTTTAGGTAGAAAATTTGAATTCAAAATACTTATTTTGAATAAAACATTTCTTTTAAATGTAAAAAATATTTTATAAAAGTTATAAAAATGTTTGTAACATTTTATAAAAATTGAAAGGTTGAATAAAAAATCCATTTGATCATAAAATGCATTAAGCATTTATTTATTCATACCTTTAAGTGATTAAATATTCGAAATGGAAATTTATGACAAATTACTTGTTTACGTTTAACTTTACATTGAATGTTTTTTTTATTTTGTGATTATCAAAACGTAGAGAGATCGAAAAATATTAATAACGTTTTTAGGCATTATTTCTACCAACATTTATCTTGGTTGAAGTAAATCCTCTCTTGTCTTTGGTCTTGGATGTGGTAGCAGTTGTTGGCGATACAAGTGCCGTCAATTCCTCTAAAATTGTCTTATCTGAAGATAAGTCTTTCTTAGGGGATCTATTTGGTGTGGGAATTGGTGTCTGCATCTGCTCATTCCTAGTCTCTATATTACCCGTTGCATGAGTTCCGACCAATGTATAATCTGTATAATCATTATTGTCTTTCTCCTTAGCAGCATCATCCATTTTTTCAACATCACTATCTTTCTTATCATCTTCATCCTTCTTTTCAACTTTATTCTTAGTAACATCATCGTCATCAACAACCTCCGGCTTTTCTTATGACTCTCGGGCTCTATTCTAGTACCGGAATCATCAACATCATCATTAAACATAGGATCAGCTTACTTACTTGCATACGATTCTTCATCTTCTTCACCTTCGACCATCTTTTCAATCTCCTCCTTCGCCAACTTCTCTTAAATTGTAGCAACATTTTCTTATGCTTTAGCAGCTAAAGCTGTTTTGTGCAAAGTGAGATTTAAAAGTGTTGCCTCAACAATTTTATATCTTTCTCGGTCATCACTAGGAGGTGGAATTAGAGTAGTCTTTGATTTTTGTTTGATTGTTACTTTTAGTGATTTTCTTAATGAACTTGTTTCTCCAGAAACTTGCTTCCTCTTCTTCCTTTGAGGACTAGCAGCAGTAAGGGTAGGTAATCTATAGGCTCTAGGTGTAGACCTATGCGTTCCTTGGGTAGAAGCAACCAGTTGCGGTTGATTCATTAGAACTACTATGTTTACAAACACCGTCTCATACTCCTTATAGTCATCAGTGGCACGGATCTCCTCAGTCAAGAATGCATCTGGAATCAGCATCCCTCGAACATTCACAATCCTCGTAGTATAAACACCTACCAACAAAATATCATCTTTAATGGAATGATAGTCCTCTTTAAGTCTCAGAGGAATGGATGGAAATTTCTTCATTAAGTTAGTAATAATAATTTTTGTGAAGCAAGGGTACTGAATGACATCTTTCTTCTGAGATACATAATTCATGAAATCCCACCATAGAAGAGCAGCATAGTCAACATTTGTTTGATTAACCATGGCATGAAAAAGTTGTAGAATATTGATCTTTGTCTGATCATGTCCTGATGTTCTTGTGGTCAAGCAACGGTTGAACACTTTGAACATTGTTTGCCATGGTTGAGCAAGAAACTTCATAAAGAAGGCACTCACTTTGTCAACAACACCTTGATAGCCAACCGTGTGCATGAAGGATTCAATAGTCTCTATGTTGACTGGTGCAACAAATGGATTGTCTGGAGTTTCCACTGGCAGCTTAAGAGTATCATGAAACATATCCATTGTGTAAGTAATCTCTTGAGTATCTAGCTTGAATCAGATGGTATCTTTGGTGTCAGGCACCTTGCTAACTGTTTTCCAGAACTTGTTGTAAGTACACAGCTGGAACATCTGCAGTTGCAGTAAGAGCATAACTCAACGGATGATCAAGCAAGATTTGTCCATCAATTTTACATTCCGGTGAGCATGGAATACTTTGCAGCACAACATAATTGTTGCATCTCCTAATGCCTTGAAATTTGAGGACAAGTTGAGCAACTGGAATAATTTGTTGAGCCATGTGAAATACTGTATGATGACATGAAGTGATTAGTGAAATGAGATAAAGTTTATGTAAGGCATATTTATATAATATTTTGTCTCTTTCCACTCTGTTTGCTTTTATATGCTTTGGCAATTCTTTTTGAGCATATGCTTATTATTTTCTTTTTCATGTGTCAATTCTTGCTTTTTCAGGCACATGCCATATGCTTTTTTTTTCTTTTGATCTTATTTTATATGTTATGGAATTTCTTTTTCGAGCATACTTAGATTTTCTTTTTGGCGTATGGATTTTATCTCTCTTTCTATGATTTTGAAAAATAAAAATTTTGGCAAAAACACAAACAAGTTTGTGACAACCATTTGATGTTTAAAAAAAATCCAAGAGTATAACTTTATATTCTCATAAAAAAACTTTTTGAGTAAAAGAGTACCACTTTCTGACACACATGTACGACTTTTGGATAGAAATTGAGATAATATTTTCAAAATCACAAGTTTTCCAAAGATGTTTGAAAACTATGATTATACAACCAAACTAATGTAACAACAATTGGATGGTCACTAAGCCACTCACTCCTCATTCTGTTCAGTGCAGAGAACGGCCAAAACCGAAAATGACTTAGACCATTTACCCAATTGAGTACAATAGATAGTCATAAATCACTTTTGAATGGCTTTTGAAACATTCTTTTCAAATCTTTAAAATTTATCTTTGTTGATACATGAGAAACTTATGATCACAGACAATTGAATCACCACGTTTATTCATTTTTTTAAATTCATTTGAACCATTGATCACTGAATGAAAAATTTTAGCTATGCAAAACATATTTTATATATGATATTTGGATGGTCAGTAGATTGCTCAATCCTCATTCAGTTAAGTTCAAGAAACGGTCAAAACCAGACACAATCTTCACCATTTGATCTATTTATCAATATAAAATATGATTTATGACTAAATTTATCTTTGGTTTTCGTAAAATGCCATTTTGTTTAACGATTAAGCCTATTTGAGTATTCACAAAAAAGGTTAGCCCATTAAATTGCTTTCCGAAACCCAAACTAAAATCCTAATTTTGCCTTATGAAATCCATCTATTAGCCTATTATATCATTTATGAAACCTGTCATTTTGGCCCAATACTGTTTACTAAACCATTTTAATAAGCCCATACGAAACCGAAACCTATAACCATTACTTTCGTAAACATAATCAATAAAAAAAATGATGAACAGAAATATTTGTTTTCATTTTCAGCTTATTTACATCATTTATTCACAATTTAAGACTGTTCTTATGTTTGAAAGTAATATTTCATATTTACGAAACCTATCAAGATTAAAAAACCTCATGATCTTAGTCCACAAATGATATTTTTAGTGATAAATCCATTTCAATCATGTTCTATGATACATATCAATGTTTTGCCTCAATCAATTTCACAATTCAATCACTTTCATTTTTACGAAACCCTAGATCTATACGAAACCTATCATAACAATTATCAATAGCAATTAATCACTAAAGGAAATCAAAATAGATCATGTTTCTTACGTTTTTCTATCACTGAGAACTAACAAAACGATTTGGATCATTGTTTTCTAAGTTACGAAAGCTCAAACTTTTGCAAAGAATTTACGAAACCTTGTTACTGTGTGTATACGAAAGTGAGAGGTTACGTATGACCCTGTTTCTTTTATACTTTCGAAAATAACTTTGCATTTTGGCTTTTTCAGTCCTTCAAGTTACTTTCGTAAACCTTATTAGTCCATATGAAACTATCTTTTGGATTTATCACTTCCAGTCCCTCTTCTTTCTTTGTTAGGAATTTTTTATAACAGACTTAATTCTGTTAGTATTATAGTTAGTTCTGCTAGTGTAATAGTTAGTACTGGTAGAAGGTTTATCATAGTTAGTACTGGCAGTATTAAATAGTTAATACTGTTTATGTAATAGTTAAGTCTGCTTACGCAAAAATTAGTTAGAGTTAAAGATATGCATGAGATATCTTAGGAAAAGATATGCATTATCTTATAAGCGTTTTGTAAAGCCCATTAGGGTTTTCTTACTCTATAAAAGGAACCAGAGGCATAGTCAGTAAATATAGTTCTACAGAAGATCATAGAGATTGGATAGTAAATCATAGTTTGTAATCTGTAACTTAGGCAGATTCAAAGTTCAATATAAAAGTGTTTTGATTATATTCTTCTTTACATTGTTGATTAAATTCCGCGTAATCAATAGTGGTTAATCATTGTTTCATCATTGTTACTTTAGATTTATCTAAGGCAACAAACCCTTTACAAGCTAAAGGTTAAGATCCATTAAGCAAAGGGATCCTACAAGTGGTATCAGAGCTTGTGTGGAAACTCTGAATAAGAAGAACTCCATTGTTTGAAGCAGATCTACAATCAAACCTGTAAGATGGCCATCTCCTCTTCAAGCTCATCAAGTTCTTCTGACAATAAGGTACAAAACTGTTCTAAATGTCTTGAATCATTTAAATGTCTTCAAAAGAACTATGATACTGAGAGAGAAAAGCATAACAAAGCCAAACTAGAAATTAGGGGTTATGAAATAGCCTTAGAGTCACTAGAAGCTAGAATTCTTGGACATGAAAAGAATGAATTAGCTTGGGGTGAGAGATATGAGTTTCAAAATTATGATCTTAAGTGTAGAGAAATAAAAATTAACAACTTAAATCTGGAATTAGAAAAGGTTGTTAAGGAAAGAGATGAATTGAAACTCAAGATTGAAAAATGGGAAGGGTCATCAAAGAATCTCACTAAGATACTCAATAGTCAGATGAGTACTCATGATAAAAATGGATTAGGGTTTGGCACACAAATGGATGATTTGAGTAATAAATCTGAAACTGATAGTGAGAACAGTTTGACTGTTTTTGAGGTAAGGTCTAGTGATGAAGAGAGCACACTAGAAAATAATAGGTTCATTAAAGCAAATGAGTATCATGTTGTTCCCCCTCCAATTACAGGGAACCCACTAACTCCCAGAGCTGATATTTCATTTGTTGGATTAGATGAGTATGCTATTAGAAACAAGATCATTGAGTCTAAGACACTTGAAACCACTGAGACTTTAGGTAACACAAATGATAAAAATGCTAAAAAACCTAAGTCTGTGAATGAAAAAGTTGTGTCTAAGTCAAAGATTAACAGGGATGAAGTCATCATTGAGGATTGGACCTCAGATGATGAGGATGATGTGTGTGCTGTCCAAACTGTTAGTTCTGTTAAGCCTAATGTGACTCAAGCTGTTAGGAGTCAAACTGATAAAAGTGGTCAAACTTCACAAAAGCAAAGGATTGGTTTTAAGAAAGTAAACAAAATAAAAGCTTGTTTTGTTTGCAAAAGCACTGGCCATTTGATAAAAGACTGTGATTTCTATGACCAAAAGAGTCTTGAACCTAGGGTTAAGAATATGGTCAATACTGGAAGAGGAGTCTTACCAGTATGGATTTGGGCCAAAAGGGTAAATCACCAAAACTTTTCAAAAAATGAAATACCCTCATGCAAAAGGACCTTTAACCCATCAGCAGTACTAACCAAGCAAGTTTATTAATACTAATAGATCAACATGTTTAGACACTGCATCTATAGTCTGTTAGGCCCTTTTATACTGTTAGTACAACTAGGCCATTTCCTCAAAATACACAATCTAATAGTGTTATTAGAACCAAATCAACCCAATATTGGCCATTGGTAAACCATAAGCCTCAAACTCACCAAACAAGAGGTCCTTACTTAACCCAAAACAAAGAGGGGCTGGTATTACAAATGCAAAGGTTTAAAAGGAAGAACCACACCATTTTAAGTAAACACAAAGACCTTAAAACCTGATGTGAAAACTTTTAGGGTTAAAAACATGACTACTGTTGGGACAAGGGCAGTAGTTAGTAAGGGTAAGGTGGAAAATGTCCTTAAGAAGGCTAGATGGGTTTGGAGGCCAAAGATGAATTACCAGGATCATGTGTAAAAATATAATGGCTCTTACATGCTCAAGAAGTTTGAGTATGTAGACCCAAAAGGGATTTCCAAGTCAGTATTGACTTGGATCCCTAAGAGACACTGACTCAAATGCTGCAGATCTTCTCACTAAAGGATTTGATGTTACCAGGTTTAACTTTTTGGTGGTCAACATTGGAATGTTAAATCTGTAGTTACATTTGAGGGGAGGTTAAATTATAAAGTTTGTACATACTAGATTACATTAATACTGCTAGGGTATTAATGCTGGTAGATAGGTTATAGTTAGTTCAAGTTCATGGTATATTGTAGCATTTTTCTTGTTTTTGCACTAACTTTTCAGGATAAGCATGGATTTGAGGATGGATAGATGCAGTCTTGGCAAATACAACTCATCTATGGTTTGTAAGTACTAAGTATTAGAGTTAATTCTGGTAGTCAACAAGTTAATTCTGGTAGATTACTTGTTAATTCTATGGACTTAAAGTTAATTCTGGTAGTCTATACGTTAATACGGTATCCTAAATGTTTAATTCTGTAAAAAAACCTATATGAGTACTGGTAGACTAATTTTTATTACTGTAGATGACCGTTGTGCTCGGTAGCAGGAAAATTAACTTTTCTCTTTAAATATTACCGTTAGAGATTTTTACGCCGTACTTCGACATAGGTTTTCTCTATTGGATAATTTACTACACGTTCTTCAATAAAATATCTTTCTTTACTCTAAAGAAACTTCTTTTACACACGGTCCAATAAGAAACATTGTTATTCATCGATAAAAACTCAATTCCCTCTCTCTACCAGCACTTAGTAACTCACTCGCATCAAACCCAGGATTAGATTTTCCATTCTTACGATTTCTGTTTATCAATGAGTCCATATGGCCAACCTAAAGTACTCAGACAAGCATAATATGGTCGCTTTCTAAAGAAACCAAAATGAAAGTGTTGTTTCACTGAGGTAGTGGATTCTTCCTTTAAGTACATCTCTCAGTTAATGCCTTAACTCAAATCCTACTATCCAATGACTCCCTAGTCCAACAGTTCTGGCAAACTGCCATAGTCAGAACACTTGCTAATGGTACTCCAACACAATATACGAGGAGCATCTATAACCCTAAAGAGGATATTAGTACTGAGCAAAGTCTAATAGAAGTTACAACTTCATTGCAGATGCTACCGGAATACATAATTTAGTCCGATCTGAAATATATGCTGATAGCCACATTGGGGATGTTACTGAGGGTAAATCTAACTTTTTGGAAAGAATTTTACACCCAAATGGAAATTTTTAATTCCTCATATTTAACACTCCTTAAGCCCTAAGTCTGGTGGATGGATCAATTTGGTATACTATTTCTAACTACGCATTAATCTGTCTATCTATGCAATAGGGTTATAATTTTTCAAAAATGATTTTTAATGGAGTTCAATACCTTAGATAGTAATAACACCACACACACACACACACAATCCAGCGGTTTTTTAGCAAATATAAGAAGAGGCGTATAATTAAAACTAAAATAACGAGGAGATGTATTTAGCCCCAACTTTGACACAAAAGAAGCTTTTTGCAAACATGAAAAAGTTATTGCCTGTGACATGTGTACCAGGTTGCTGCTATGTTGCAAGAGCATCTATGGATCACGGTATAGAAGTCTCAGGCACAACCAGCTGAACCCATCACACATGTAACCGTTGAGACCAATACCATCCACTTCCCAACCACCTCACCCACCTCATCCATCACCACTACATCAATCACCACCTCACTTACCACATCCATCACCACCTCATCTATCACCACTACATCAATCACCACCTCAATAACCACGGCTCAAAGTACCTACCTCATTAACGCACACTAATTTTCACACCACCAATGTCCTATGCAACCATCTCTCCTATCGGGTACTGCCGTATCACTCTATATCTCATAGTGTCAGGGGAGTGGCGCCGCGCGAGCTAACTACATTAACTGATGGTTGCATTGTACTACCTTGTGACCAGGTTTAATTAGGTTGGGTAAAGAGTTTAGAAGTAGACTCATGGAATGACAAGATCTGTGATCGAGTGTGTAGATGTATTGGTTTTGATGGTTTTATACATATATGAGATGTATGTAGAAGTAATCAATATTGTGAGACATCTTTATATAAGCATGAGGGGAATGTACACTATGTCACACATAAGAGAAAAATGTACACACACACGTATATATCTTTGTCGGGTGTTCTGGGAGACACAATTCTGGGGGAAGAGGGATAAACTCTGAACCAACACACAACCAATGTCGTGATCGGGCATCAGTGACGTACGGTTAGTGTTAACATCACATACACCCTACAGCGACGCTACAATAAGCAACGCGTTGGCAGTTGGGTCTGCTCCTACACAACCACGTGGTCTAGTTACAAGATACCGCCGGGGGACATAAAACCCACGAACTACCGACCCAGCAGCAGCCGCGCCGTACCCCCCCTCCCACACCCCAACAACCCATCCTCTAGTCACAACCGAGAGTCTCGCGGTCCTGTACTCAAGACGCAATCAGGAAGAACACATCACACACAAATTGAGCAGACACCATTTTCGAGAGCGAGCGCGGTGACAGTCTCAGCCTAGAATGTGTATCACGCGATGGGAGGGAAGGAGGAAGTGACAGCTGATCACCTCATCTAATTCGACTTCAGGCGAGTGGTCAACGCTGCCCACCCAGACACGTTTCCCTGCTGTCCAGCAGAGGGGAGCTATCTTGATCGACGTCTACACCATCAGTTCTCCAAGGCGAGAGGCTGAGCACAATGTAAAATATCCATCTGACATAATGGATGCTAAGGCACTCTACGAACGGAAACAAAGGTCTATGGCGAAAAAGATTAAAACTGATCTTGAGAGATGCTAAAGAAAGAAGTTAATACTAGGCAGAGAAAAAATAAAACTCGCAAAAGAGAATTATACTGGTATGGAAAATTATACTCGGTATACTAAAGTTGATTTCTGGTACTGCTAGTAAAAGGGTCCAAAGGGAAGGAAAGAGCTCCAATGGTTGAAGAAGGATATACAGCCTACGCACAAAACTAAAGAACCAAATGAGACCAGAGGAAGCTGATGGAAGAGGCTATAAAGTTACAAGCTCTCAAATTGGATGAAGAATTGCAAAGCAGCATTCCTTTTGATAAAATGATAGCTAAAAATGGCCAAAAAAGGAAGCTTTAACAAGAACAACAAAAGAACAAGAAAAAGCCAATTTCATTTGAAGCTTAAATTTTAATACCTGAAGAAGACGGAGGGGTGGGGGTGTGTGTGGGGGTGGGGTGGGGGGGTGGGGGGGGTGGGGGGATAGTGTTAAAGCCGACTAAAGCTATGTGGCAAAGTTGACAAAAGATGTATGGGAAAGGAGTTTGGCCTGAAGAAGACAGCGGGAGTTGCAGACAGGAAGAATGTATGTAAGGGTATGGTGAAGTAGCAAAAGAAGGGAAGACGGACTATAGCGAGAAGGAAATGGAGCAAGCAAAGAGAATCATAAAAATGGGTATAAGTTCACAGGGAAGAATCGGTTTAGGTCAAACATGATCTTAAGAATTAGCGGACTGGGTGAGGTAGGAGCGTGGTGTTGTAAAAAGGAAGTGTTGAAGAGATTTAAGAAGAGTTGATAAGTAGTTCCAGCAATTGATTCTTTTGTTCAGATAAATCTTGAGGCGTCTAGCAAACAAAATTGAAAAGATATGGGTAGAGCTCCAGACAAAGACTTCAAGAAACAAAGTTTGATGATAAAGATGTTCCAGCTATAGGAGAAAAAGTTGCTGAAGTAAAGGAAGAAGAGCAAGTAAAAAGAATAGGAAAAAGAAAGAAGCAAAAGGCTAGAAAAAGGTATAAATGATGACAATAGTGCACAAGAAGATTTAAAACTGATAATGAAAGAAATCATAGAAGCTATGAATTCCTACTCCTTTGCTACCAAATCGATAGTGTGAGTAAATTGGAAGATATTTCAGCAAGGTCAAGAATATTTATCAGATACTGAAGCAAATGAAAGTTGGGAATACAGTCTACATGAGCTTTGGAGCTATGATTAAAGACTTCATAAGAGAGGATCTTATAGAGTTGTAAGATTGGTAATGCAGAAGTATGGAACAAATAGGCCTGAAGATGCTTATGACAGAGTGCTTGGAGTGAACTCAGACTATGTTTGATCCACCTCTCAATAAGAATAGCGATTCGAAGCTTACCACTTCACCAACAAAAGAATGATTAGTTAGAGGTATTTAATGAAATTAAATCTGTGAAGTACATTGTTTAACTTTGAGGCATGCACTATTTATCTTTTAGCGGATAGAAAATATCCCATTGTCAAAAGAACTATGCCAAGTGATGCCTGAAAATGAAGCTTCTAGATGGATAAATGATGTAGTTTTGTTATAAACTTTTGAAGATGATTGAGAAGCAAGTTGGGATTAGAAAGTGATAAAGTTATCAGTAGCAGTGGGCATGTTTTTGGAAACTGTGGACTATTATGGAAGTGAGAAGGGTTTGGGTGTTGGCTAACCACCACACAACAAATGGTTATCAGTTCACCATGCTTAATAGGCATAAGGACTGGCTAGTCCAAAGCAAACGAACTTTGTAAAGACTTCTCAAATCCGTTGATGGTTGACAGTTTACCAAAATCTGTATGGTAATTAATGCACCATAGTATTACACTAAAACATTGGTTACTCCAGAGCAAACGGCTACTAGTAAAGAGAATTCAAATCCGTTGATAGCGAGTAAGTTTGCTGAAAAACTAAAAGAGGTTATCATGCACCTTGTAACTACAATAAGCATTGACTACTAAGCAACGACTCAGTAAGACATATCAAATCCGTTGATGGCTGGTAGTTTGCCAAAAACTATAAAGCCAACTTAGTTGGATGTTGCTGTGTAGCTGTGAAGAGAAGACAAAGACTAACAAACAAAGTATGATCTGGTTTTTCAAAGAACATCAAACAGAATATCACTCAAGAGAATCTAAGGACTTGAAGACATGCTTGGATACAATTCTTAAAAGCCCAAACTGAAAACAACTGAAGAAACTTGAAGTTA
Source organism: Tanacetum coccineum (assembly GCA_026074375.1). Taxonomy (NCBI): domain Eukaryota; kingdom Viridiplantae; phylum Streptophyta; class Magnoliopsida; order Asterales; family Asteraceae; genus Tanacetum; species Tanacetum coccineum. Next base: position 48,252 of record BQNB010028745.1, read on the forward strand.
ACAAGTGAAGTTCAAGTTTAGGGGAGAATTGTTAGGAATTTTGTATAATAGACTTAATTATGTTAGTATTATAGTTAGTTCTGCTAGTGTAATAGTTAGTAAACTTGTAAAAAGTGAGGTTTACATAGTTATACTTAGGCAGAATTAAAATAGTTAATAACTGTTTTGTAATAGTTTATCCTTGCTAACGCAGAAATTAGTTAGAGTTAAAGATATGCATGGGAATATCTTAGAAAAGAGTGCATTATCTTTATACGAGTTTTGTAAAGCCTATTAGGGTTTCCTTAGTCTATAAAAGGAACCCGAGGCATAGTTAGTAGATATAGTTTTACAGAAGATCATAGAGATCGAATAGTAATCATAGTTTGTAATCTGTAACCTAGGCAGATTCAAAGTTCAATATAAAAGTGTTTTGATTGTATTCTTCTTTACATTGTTGATTAAATTCCGTGTAATCAATAGTGGTTAATCATTGTTTCATCATTGTTACTTTAGATTTATCTAAGGCAACAAACCCTTTACAAGCTAAAGGTTAAGATCCATTAATCAAAGGGATCCTACACTATACTCAAATTTTTGTGACTATCATATAGGATATAATAGTCATACACATCTTTGATTTCAATATTCATGCATACATTTTTGGTGACTATTATAATGATTGAAATGGTCATATACTCTTTACAAATCTTTGATCCAACATTTACATTTACAAAAATCTATGAACTCACTAACTTTATGTTGACACTTTTTAGCATGTTTTCTCAGGTGAATTAGATTCTTGACATACATGATGTGCATTGGAGTATAGACTATACAAGATTACATACATGGGTTTCTACAAACAAATCTCGTTGTATTACTTTCAAGATTTTCATTGTGATGTAATATGGGACAAGTGCTATAACAAGTTCAATTTCAATTAAATCAACGAGATTACTTTTCAAACAACTTATTTAGAGGTTTTTCTCTTATAGCTTGTGCAATGTACTTATGAAGTAACGCTCCCGAACATAATTTTGCTGCGACCCAATTTGAGGGTGTCACAAATTCGTTCATGACTTAGGAAATAATTACACAGATCATCATAAGTGTGACAAAGCAACAACACTAGGAGAAGCAATCTAGGGAGTAATACATGATTAAATAAACACAATCCTTATTATATTGTTATTCACCAAGTTTGATTAGTATGTAGGGTATATACTAAAACCAACCAACCTCTTTAATTTTATATGATTTATTTGCTTTCCATAAAACATAAAAATACAAAAAATAATCTTCTCTCAACCCTTAGAATTCTGTTAGACCGTGATCAAGCCTTCCCAACCTATTCCCCGAGTGAACGATAACAACCCCCCGATTCTGTGTCTATACCTACTATCTTGACAACGCTAGGTGCTCTGCCTAGGGAGTTGTAAAACTTCATGTAGAAGTCTAACGACGACCGCATCAAGTTTTTGGCGTCGCTGCCGGGGAATAGTTAGGTATTGATCATAGTTTAGCTTAATTCTACTTGCTTGAATCCTTTCAAGTGAGATTTAATTTCCGCATATTAGCTTTCTTGTAGTCTATCTTTTCTTTATGTAATCTGTTTCGTAACCTATTCTCGTCAACCACCATAGGAGACGAGAATCCTATCCGCACTCTTGGAGACTACTCCAAACCTAGCCACGAGGGCTACAGGAATACCATCGAGCTCCCCGTAGGGAACAACGTGGTACCTCTTCGATCTGAAACCATTCGGTTGGTTCAAAACGAATGCTCATTCCACGGACTTCGGTCTGAGGATCCAAACCAACACCTCAAGGATTTCCTTAAACTTGTGGACTCACTTGACCTTGATGGTGAAAATAGGGAAAGAACACGCCTGCGTTTATTTTAGTTCTCCCTTCGCGATCAAGCTAGCAATTGGCTTGAATGTCTTCCAGCAGGATCCATCACCACATGGGAGGATCTTACTACCCGATTCCTTGCTCAATTCTTTCCACTGGGAAAGACCGCAAAACACCACAACAATATCTTGATGTTCCAATAATATCATAGAAAATCTCTATCCGAAGCATGGACTCGTTTTAAGGACTTACTCCAAAAACTCCCTCATCATGGCATAGACCTTTGGCTCCAAGTCTAAATTTTTTATGACCATGTCGATCTCGTCATAAGACAAACCATTGACCAATCGGCCGGTGGTAAGCTTTGCGACCATAATGCCAAAGAATCCTGGGCATTATTAGAGGATCTCGCCATCTATGACAATGAAAGTTGGAATGACTCAAGGGATTCCCCGGGGGTGTTACGCATAAGTAAAGATGGAATATTACACCTTGAATCTTTACGTAGTGAAAGCGCTCAAGCTTAACTAGGGTAAGAGTGATTGAACCAAAGTCATTGAACCACCTTCCTTTATATGTTAAACGGAAACGCTTCACGCATATCCTTCCTCTCGTTCATTCAATCCAGTTTGTGCCGACCCGTTGAAACTGGCCTTGGGTGTATATCTCGGTTTCTCAAAATGCTTTAAAGCCAAGCCCTTTAGCTCATAGGAAGCGGCCTCACTTCCACATCGAGATAGGTGGACATTATCAAGGATGTTACCGTAGCTTAAACATCCCAACACAACATGTGTTATAATTTCATTAAGAATTTTCTAATTCACCCTTTTCCTACACTACGGTTCAAGTTCTACTAACCCTGTGATGATGATTAAATTTGCAGAACTTCTAGTCACATTCGGATGATGTACTTTTGCTTCTCTAGAGACTTGGTGAATAACCAAGCGTCAAGACAAGTGTTGGGATTTAAACCTATCACACTTAGTACTGCCAAGAGAAGAGTTTATACTGCCAAGCTTAGTTAGTACTGCCAGAGTTGAAGATAGTACTGCTAGAAGAAAGTTAGTACTGCCAGTACTAACTTAACACTGCTGAAGATTAGAGAAAATAGTCTAAGTCATTAGTACTGTTAGTGTAATAGTTAGTGCTGCCAGTACAAAGTGTTAGTACTGTCAGTTTATTAGTACTGTTAGTTATATAGTTAGTACTGCTAAAGTGATATGCATGAGATATATTAGGAATAGATATGCATTGATCACTTGACGCGTTTTGTAAGCCCATTAGGGTTTCCTTGGTGTATAAAAGGAACCCTACGGCATAGATCTAGATATCAGTTTTCATATTAGTTTTTCATAGTTTGCATAGCAATCATAGTTAGTATTCATAGCTATTTTGTAACTCAAATAGTTTTCAATATATTGAAAGTTTAGTAAAGATCTTGTTTTACTGTTTCATTGTTCTTCTTAGTATTACAAACTAGATTCCGCATAGTTTGTGATATTCTCAATCTTAGTTTCTACTATAGTTGTCTTGGATCTATCCAATACAACTAAGCTTTAACAAGCTAAGTAAGATCTGTTCAAAAGGGATCAACAAGTGGTATCAGAGCTTGTTGAGAAACTTTGAATAAGAAGAACACTATATCTACACAAGATCTCATAATCAAAGAGAAGATGGAATCACAGTCAGAAACTACCCAAACAGTGTCTGCACTAAAACTTCCTATAATCATAGTCTCTTATTTTGAGTATAGGAAGTTTTAGTGCATTATGAAAACCATTCTCAAGCAGAATTATGAAAACTTTGCTGCATCAAGTCAAGAAGGACTGGATAAAACCTATGATAGGTTTTAAAAGCTTATTAGTCAACTTGAAATCCATGGTGTAGTTATCTCTCAGGAGGATGCAAATCTGAAGTTGTTAAGAAGCTTACCATCAGCTTGGAACAATATTTCTTTAATCATGAGAAACAAATCTGATCTAGACACATTGAGCATGGATGATTTATATAATAATATGAAATGAATATGAGATTAAAGGCAAATTAAGTTCAAGCTCAAATTCTCATAATGTGGCTTTTGTTTCCTCAGATAACTCTAGCAGTACTAATGAAACAGTTAATACTATTCATAGTGT
>BQNB010028746.1:0-56359 GCA_026074375.1 Tanacetum coccineum
GTTTCGAATCTATTTTTCCAATAAATAAATCCATCACTTTCAAATAGTGGTGGTCTTTGCATAGATTGCCCTTCTAAATATTTTTCCGATTCCATAGATCGATTCAAGTTTTAAAATACAATTTATTTTAAAAATCTTGTTTAGCGTGGCTCTTGATACCAATTGTGGAAAACTAGAAGGGGGGTTGAATAGTTTACCGCTTTTTAATTAAAGGTTTTAAATTTGTTTGTAAAATTTTAGATTCGACTTTTATGTGAATTCAACACTTGCACAATATGAACAATATACTTATCTAAACAATCAATAAAATGATATGAGAAAGTAATGTAAGACAAGAGATAAGAGTAAGAACAATCAAACCACAACGCAAGGATTTATAGTGGTTCGGTAACGAAGCACCTCTTCGCCCTACTCCACTCCCCGAGCACCAAACTCGAGAGTTTTCTTCACTATGTCAACAAACTCCCTTATGGCGGAGAAAACCGTACACAACGTTGCTTACACCGATTTACGACACAAAGCTAAATGTCGAGTTCTAATCTTAGCTAGAACCAATCTATCACAACACAACTTTACGACTTGTTCACAACTTCACAACTTCACGACTTTTCACAACTTTACGACTTCTTCACAACTTAACTTCACCACTATACTTATATTACAACTAGCTGACCCTACTTGGTAAGATCACCACTAATTAACTATACTTACAAAGATCCCCAAGATCTAGCTACTACACACAAATATCAAATATACAATTGATTTACAAATATGTGATATGGTTGCAACAAGATTGCAATACACACTTGAGGTGTAATACTTCTTCACTTGATGATCAAAGTATTCTTCTTTTGCACTTGAGGAATTAAGCTTGGATCACTTGGAAATAAAGCTTTATGATTAAATGATCAAAGGATTTTAGAGAGGATATGTGGGTTGTTTTGAGCAGAAAGAATGAGTGCAAAAAGGTGAGAAAATTATAAGGAAAAGTCCAGTATTTATAGGACAAACTGGGGGAGCATCTACCTAGGGGCGGTCCCCTTAATTAGGTGGGCGGTCCCCTTAATTTTAAGGGGGCCGGCCGTGTATTTAAGGGGAGCACCCAAGACTAGGGCTTCCCTAGTTTATCTTTTGTGTAGGGGGAATTTTCTAGAACTTTTCTAGAACTTTTCTAGCCGTTTTAGGTCCGAAAATTTGAATTTCAAAATGTTTATTTTGAATAAAACATTTCTTTTAATTGTAGAAAATGTTTTGTAATGTTTTAAAAATGTCTACAACATTTAATAAAAGTGTGAGGTTGAATAAAAATTTCCTTTGATCATAAAATGCATTAAGCATTTGTTTATTCATACCTTTAAGTGATGTATTTGTTAAAATTAGAATTTACTACTAATTACTTGTTTACGTTTAATTTTACGTTGAACGTTTTTATATTTTGTGATTATCAAAACGTAAAGATGTGAAAAAATATTAGTAATGTTTTTAGGCATTATATTTTATCAACACGATTAGTGTAAACCTTTCTCCCCCATTATCAAAACCAATTAAACTAAATCCAAAACCTTAAACACACAATTGAGTCAGATGGTTGATTTTGAAAAATGTTCATTGCATCCACCAGGGAAATCTTTTGATCTTGTTGAAGCATATGGTATGCATTTTTATTACAAGTTTTTTTATAATTATTAGATGGTTGATTTTGTATAATTACACCTTTTAATAAGTGTTCTTGATCATTTGTGTGATTTTAGTTTAGTTGTTTATTGATTATTATTATTTTGCCCTTTTAATAGGATCAAAGAACCCTACTCTGTTTACATTGAAGATAAACCATGGTGGCTTTTTAACATTGGGATCTCCTAAACATTACATGAATGGTAAAGTCAATTGGTTTGATGGGGTTGATTCAGATGAATTTTCAATTCATGAACTTAGTGAGATGCTAAAATTGTTAGGTTATAAAAATGAAAGTATGTTTTATCGTTTTAAGATTCCTAACAGTGGTTTAGATTTAGGTCTTAAACCATTAGTATCAGATTGTGATGTTACTGACATGTTTAAGCAAGTAGGATCAATCAAAGTCATTGAGGTTTACATAGAACCATGGTTTTCAGCTGTAGATTATGAAAGTATGTCAAACCCTTATAATATGTCCACTATAGATATTGATGTACCAAAATCCATGTCATACCCACTGCTTAAGAAGAAAAAAGGTGTTGCAAGTAAACCTAAGAAAAAGTTTGTTAAAAACTATCTGAGAAAGCACTTTCAAAGAAAATGTTTTAGCAATAGGATGGGGTTGAAAGTGACATACACAATGATGAAATAGAGATTATTCACATGCATAATAAAATAGCAAAAGAACAGGGTGTGGATGTTGTTTAGATGGGAAAACAGGGTGTGGATGTTGTTTAGATAGGAAATGAACAGGGCGTGGATGTGGATGTTGTTGACATAGGAAAAGAATCTAAAAACTGGCCTCCTCATTTTGAAATGACAAATGAGTTTGGTCCATTTTTTTATCTTAACACAGTTTTTGAGAAAGGTAAATCTAGTATGCCAAATATAGGTGAAGATGAGGATGTCATGGTTGATGAGGATAACATATTAAAGGATGTTCAGGTTGATATGGGTGACTTTAGGAGGAAGTATAACAAGAATGCTGAATAGGAAGGTTTAAAAGAGCATCAAGTATAAAACAATGATGATTTTGAGGATGAAGAACTTAATCTTAGATTTTGATAGTGAAACTGACTGTGAGGATGATGTAGAAGAAGAGAGGAATAAATCATTAAGAAAGTTAGCCAAAAAATAACTATTTCAAGAAGGTATGTTTTATAAGGATAATTTTTTATTGGTAGGAAATTTAGTAATAAATCTCTTGTATTGAAAATGGTATCAAAGGTAGTTGTTGAGCAAAGAAGACAGTTACATGTTTTCAAGAATGACAAGTTCTGAGTTAGAGTGAAATGTAATGATCAAACCCATGTTTTCAAAACATTTCATGATGTAAACCCTGCTAAGGAAGATGGTAGTGGGTATGTGGATAAACTCAGTAAAGAGGTTAGTGGGCCTGTAGATAAACATATTAAAGATGTTAATGGGCCAGTTAATGGGCCAATAGTAAAAAATGCAAAAACTTGTCCATGAACTTTACTAGTATCAAAGGGTAGTCAAGAAGAGACATGGAGGGTTAAGACATTTGATTACAGCCACACTTGTCTTTAGTCAAGGGATATTACAAAATGCACTGCCACATTTTTAGCCAAAAAAGTGGAGGATACTATTATACCTAACCAAAGTATTCCAACCACTACCCTTAGAGATCAGCTCCAAAAGAAGTATCAGCTGGGTTTTTCTAAGATGAAGGCTTACAAAGCAAATCAAATTGCAAAAGCGAAGGTTGTTAAGGATTACACAGAGCAATACTCACAGTTAAGGGATTATGTCTTAGAATTGCAAAGAACAAACCCAAGCAGAACTATTAAAATAAAAGTAGAAAGGAATATTGATCTAGAGGATAACTGTAATACTAGACAGTTCAAGAGGATATATGTGTGTAGGGGCATTGAAAATGGCTTTAAGGCTAGAAACAGAGACCTATTGGGTTTAGATGGTTGTTTTATGTCTGGTCTTTGGCCTGGACAAATCCTAATAGCTGCGCTTGTTAATTGTAATAATGGAACTTATCTTGTTGCTTATGTTGTGGTGGAAGCTAAAACAAAAGATGCCTGGATGTGGTTTCTTGATTACTTAGGAGATTATTTGGACTTGACAAGAGAATATAATTTCACATTCATATCAGATAGTGACGTGAGGGTTGCGAAGACTTTACAGGAAGCTTTACAATCCCCTAGGTAGTGTACCTAGTCGTTGTAGTGTAGTATAGGCAAGACTCGGGGGTTGTTATCGTTCTCTAGGGGAATAGCACTGTAAAGGCCCTGATCGAATGTTCACTAAGGTCTAAGGGTTGAAGGAAGATTATTTTTTGTATTTTTATATTTCATGAAACCAAGTAAAATCTCAGGTTTGAAAGGATTTTGATTTAGCTAATGACTACTTTAATTGCAATAAAATAAACTCGAAATCAATTATACAATGAAGCGTATTCACCTAGGATGCACTACTCCTTGATAGCTATCCAATTCTACCTATTGCTTTATCACACTTGAGATGTAATGTGTAAGTATTTCCTACTTCATGAACAAATTACATGAACCCGCCGTCTATGTAATATTCCGTTAGGGCAACACACAAGTAAGGTAGTATGAAGACTATTACAAGGCCCCTAAGAGTACATTACACACATTAAAACACTTAAGAGGGATCAACTATATTAGGGGTATGGTAGTATGAAGAATGTTACCGATGGTATCTTTTCTACACACTCACGTTTCCGTAGAGGTCTATGCCAATTTAATATCATATGACTAGTTTTCTAGAGCCTAATTCGCACATCCATCAACAAGAAGCAATAGGAAACAAGAATTATAAACTATAATTAATTATACTCATTGAATATGTCACAAGCAATAAGATATAATCAATCAATGACAAGTTTCATGCATTCCCAAATAAATACTAGATGAATTAGCCAAGCATACTTAAACAAGAGAAATCATAATCAACAAAAGGAATTAAAGACTTAAACTAAGATATAAGTGATAATCAAACCATTACAAGATGTTTATGGATTGAATTAGACCTTCTAAGTTGCTAGAAAAACACCTACTCAAACCTTAGAATCAGACTTAGGGTTAGGGGCTTGATAAAAACAAAGTTATGAGGCTATATTTATAGGAAAACCCTCTATTGACAATCCTGACGCCCTCAAAGAAAATACCGATGCTGTCACATCGTCATCTGACGCTAGGTTGTAGATTTTCTCACTACGATCGCGTGAGCTGTTGAATTGTCAGAATCCGAGTTCGTATGAAGGAGTTATGAACAAAACAATATTTTATACTTCGCGCGTAAGCGGAATAGTCTTCTTTATCTCATGACGCTGAATCTTCTAGGGTTTCTTTAGATCGGCTATGTTTTGACGCCGTCGTCAAATCCATGGCGCCATCACTAGAAAGATCGGCTACGTTTTGACATCTCCACACTCTCTGTATGCACAATTCTTTAAGAGATTTGGTGTAGGTCCGTAGTCTTGTCCGTTTCTTCTCCAAATGAGCCCAAGTCACGTGTATTTCCTCCAAATGCCACCCAAGTGCTAAAGAGATGAAAACAAACGATTAAGCACATAATATGGGCATATTTGCATGATTTAAGTGGTTAAATAACCCCAAAAAAGTGTATAAAATAACACCTCATGAAAAACCCCTACACTTGGGATTTGCTTGTCCTCAAGTAAATGAGCTTTTCTACCTAGACAGTAGCAATATTAGGGGCATTTAACCTACTCTTTAAAAGCAGTTTACAACACAACCTTCTAGACCTCGTAATTAAAAGCACGAAAAGCATATACTAGCACCTCACATAAGTGTTTGGGATTATCTCTTTCACTTGGGTGTATAATAAATTATAACAACTATGAGAAACGGAAAATCAACACTCATTACCTATCATAGCATATAAATTACTAAAGGCTTGGTAAAAGATCAAAACCTCCACCGCTAGGCGCAAGCACTAGTCATTACTGTCAAAGAGGGATTTTAAAGGGTTGTGGGGTGTAGGTGTAAGATAACATTAACAGAAACGGAAATGGATGGATACATTTGGGTGGCTTTTAGGTGAATTTGGGGTGAAAGGGTTAGCTAATTATTTATAAGAATACACGCTAATTTGGTTGCTAAGCCTAGACTCGGACAAAGATATACAAACTCTACACAATTCTACATCAATATCTTTCTTTTTCTTTTCTTGACTCTATGATAAGCATAGACATAAGCAAATTGCAGCCCGTACTTTTTTTCACTCTTTTTTACATACATGTTTTTCATACACTTTTATCCTGCCATTACTTAAACTTATAATACATCATGGGGGTTTATAGATACACCCCTACACTTGAACTTTTATATACTCGATATTTACAATCTAACTAATGACTCAATTTGAGGAAGATCAACATAACATGGAGCTTATTGAGCTCTATTAGGGGTAATAAATTACTGCTTCTCCAATTCTTCATAAGATGAATACTACCATGAATCCTAATTGTCCCAAAACTGTATTTACAAGGATACGGACTTAGCAACCGTGTACTCAATAATTAACTTGGGTTAAAATAATAATGTACTAAAAGCGAGTACATACAAGGTAGGCTAAGGCGATTTGGGTATAACAATTGGTTCAAGGGTGGCAATGCTCTTTATTAATAGTCCGGCTTAACCAGAAAATTACGAGAACTGTGGAAAAGGATAGGCTCGGAGAGGTGTACTAGGGGTATCCTACACTAAAAATGAGTGCTTGGCAAGGGTGTGGGATAGTTATATGATCGAGTTGACCATCATCACAATTACAGGTTTAAAACATGGATTAATCCTAGTGCCTCTTATCTAGCAAATCCTAGTTCTCACTATGCGGTCTTGGGATGCATCACAAAAACAAGTTCTAGAATTTAATATACTACCGGTGCACTCATGTAATTTAATACCGATACCAATAGTCTAGAAAAGGCAACAAACATACGTTAGCATCCGTTACTCCGGTATAGGCCACTTATGACTGCATTCGAACCTTAACTCGAGAAAGCTAAAGGTATAAATTATCTTGGGTATCAATAATGGATACCTGAATCCCTAAAGATCTAAAGGCGAACCTCACATTTTTAGGGTGGAATTTTGAAGGTTTTTGTGCTAGTCATACACATTCCTATCCATGAGACGCTATTAATACTTGGTTTTCGTCGGTATGTGTCATTGATGTGCTGTCGTGTAGGGTCAATTATTTGATTATCAAGTTTTAAATTTATATTTAGCCGACAAACCTAAAACAACACTTTAACAAGCAGTGTACCCGATCAAGATGGAGTTTCGCGGTAAGTAGGGTGTCGAACACTAAGAGTGAAACATTAATCCTAAATTCTATCAGTATTTGAATTAGTCTATTTACTGGTTAAACCTATGCTATATACGTTTTCTAATGATATGGGGGTTTTCGCTTGAGAGTGTGGCTAAAGTTTGGTTTTGTAGAGACAAATATCAATTCAATACACAATAAAAAACACAAACCGAAGAAAATCAGAAGATAGAAAATTTCGGTCAAGACAAATGATAGACAACTGTTATGCCATATTAAATCCAGTTCAATGTTGGTTTATTTGTTTTTGTTTTCTTTTTACTGCAATGATTTAACTTATCTAAAGCGGATATCATTCTTAAGACTTAGGCGGGACATCATCCTAAGACTAGACACCATTAATTCTTGACACAATCTAAAAGCATCCGCATAAATCATCTTTAGTTTAATTATATCTATCTTGGATCAAAGCAGTGGTGATCCTGTTAAAACCCTAGCCTATCGGGACTTTACCCACTTATTGCTTGACGGTGTTTGTATATACTGATAATCCATATTCAATCGTCTATCAGTTATTAAGAGCATGATTGGGTGAAACATAAACGGGGCACCTGACCGGTCCTACTAGCTTAATTCAAGACAGACAGAACGTTATTTGAGCTCCTATTGGTTATAATATAAAGCTTCGTATGGAGAGCTATCTGGTATCTAGGTTTACTTGGTCCGTATCACTTGATCGGTTGAATCGATAGGTCGCATATTTCAAAAACATAAAAAAGTATGAGCGTGATAAACATATTAAATATTCAACGATAAATTAAGAAATCAATTTAAAAAATAAAACAAACATTGGGAACTTTCATTAAGATGGCTAATACCCGAGGTATTAGGCCCACCAACATTATAATTATGACAAGCGTAATCCAATCAATGAAAATCGAACGATTAAAAGAGTAAATAATTACTCGATGTCTTCTATGGATTACGTGATCAATTTGTATCACCCCCATTTTTACAATATAGCTGCGAAGCTAATTGGGGTATTCTTCATGGATAACAAACATGTATAATCATAGAAAAAGACTTCAAAAGAGACGTTGTCAAAAGATAGTATCATTCAATAAAATCAGAGCTTTTTACAAAGGCAGGTACCAAATCTAGTTACTTATCAATGTGAATGATAACAGTTTTTCAGCAATCTTCTAGTCATGCCACTTCGTGCATAAGTTGATCAGTTACTGAGATAACATGCTAAAAAGTGAAACAATGGTGAGTGAAATTCATAGGTTTGAAATGTAATAGTCGAATACAAGTCATTATAAGTAATTGTTATAAAGCGTGTTATTAGTAATGCGTTATAGTGTGATATTGGGTTACGTTGTTATACACCCGTTATTTGTAATAATTGCAACGAATACAATTATCATGGAAAAATGGTATTGCATTTATAATGTATTATTGCGTCTAAGCTCATGGCACACAAACTGACTGGTGTATATATATACCCAAATTGATGTGATATATATATATATATATATATATATATATATTATAATTTATATATATATTATATATTAATATATATACTATATAATATTTAAATAAGGGCCTTCGGTGTAGGAATTTCCATATACCTATGAAATTCAAATATAGTGTGCTTGGTTACCTATCCGGCTAACACAAACAGGATTCGTTAATCCCGATAGATCTATCCATAATATTCGCGTTTACTCGTAAGTGATTAATGGTCTATGATAATGAGGGACTTTTAGTTTTTGTAACTTAGACATTATTTTAATGGTATATCTGGTTTGATTATAGTCGGAATGACACTTGTATTCATAATTTATAGCATGTATCCCCCTCACGGGTTTATAAAACATTAAAGAGATTTAAAAGTGAGGCTATGAACTCACCTGATAGGTAGTTGTAATAAATATTCCAAAATGAAAGCTGATGACCTTATCACAATCTTAACAGGGAAGGTTAATATAGCAAAACGATATTAAACAGTCACGTCAAGCGAACCTGTGTAAATAAGTCAAGTCTTATGAAGATTGTACTCTAGATCTTTGGTTCAGATAGAGATATGAGTTTGATTGAATGTTTGGAATTATTGTTTCACCGTTAGGGCTCATAATTCATGAGACATTCAGTAACGGTTTTGAGGTGTTAGGGTTACTTTATAATCGTTAAACCCACAGTCAGTCAGACGTAATACCAAGATGAAACTCTAAAAATGAGCTCCTAGTATTGTGGTTCGATTATAGCTTCGGACAAGATTTTTATAAAGCACATCGATGATGTAATTTAGATAATAGTTATAAATAATCGGTTTTAAACGTTTGTCAATATCTGAAATGTAATGCACGTTACAAAAAGTGGGCTGTTTAAATAAAGTTCTGCGTTTTGTAAAGGTTTTGACAAACATTTTATTTTTTTTTTCAAAATGGTACATTTGTAGACCCTTGAGAATGATAAATGACAAATATCCCCTTGGAGTTTTCACTTTAACATTGTTTGGTACTCTTCTAGTTTAAAAAGATGTCAAAGTAAACCTTGTACTTTGGAAAGTGCAAATAGTATCCTATAGTTATACTTGATAAATGAGATATTCAGTCCTTCTAGTTAATTATTTCAGAAGTTACGTTTTATACACACTTGCATGGAATAAAAAAACTTTATGCAAACAAGTCTCCAAAATGCCCATGCAAGTTATTTTTAAGTTTCTAAATGATATTTGCAGGTTATAGCTTATTAATATAAGCTAAAATATGAAGATTTAACGTAATGAAAGTTTAAAATAACGATTCGTTAAGTCGGAAATCAAAACGGGTCGAATTAGGGTTTTATAATGAAAACGCGTAGGTTTTTATTTTCAAATTTCCTTCAAGACTTGATAAAGTAGGTATAATAACTTTAGTTAAGCATGTTAGGAGATATTATAACAACAATTTTATGCATATTAGCTCATAGATTCGCAAGAATAAATGAAATTAGGGTTTGGGTGTATGGTTTTGGGATCAAACTGGAATAAGAGATGTCTTCGAGGTATAAAACTTTAACAAGAGTTTTATGCATGATCTTATGAACATCGTAAGAGTATAGGAGATGAAAGTGGAACATTTAGAACCTGGTTGAGATTTTACGCTTGAAAATAGGGTCAACATGGGGACTTTTAGCTTTGTACGGCTAGATTAACGATCTCCGGGGCCTTCAAGGCTTCAATCTTTATCTTTATAATTCGTTCTTGGGATCTCTTAGGAACTTATCTGAGCAGAGATTTGCTGCCATAAGGTATAAAACAAGATGTGGGGTGTGCTTTGAAATGAAGGGGTTCGACCCCTTTATATAGTTGTACGAGCCTTAGAGGCCAAGGAGAAAGAGATAAGGTGTCATGAATCTGTTGTAGCTGAGTTGGGGAAGCTAGAATGATGATATGGAGGTCTAGGGTGGTAGAATAGGTGATGTGGAGGTGGTTTGTGGTGGTGATGAGGCGCGGCAACACTTAGGCTCCAAGGAAGAGATGTGGCTTCATTTAGGGCCAAGAGATGGAGGAAGTAGCATTAAAGCTACCTAAGAAGGTAAGTTACTTCGTCATAAGGTGCTTTGTTGCAAGGTAAACGTTCAAAAATAGGTTAGGATTGCAAGACATAATGTATACGGGTTCCTTAGGGCTCTTTTAAGGTTTTTGGCTTGCGGTTTGTTCGAGTATATTGGCTAAACAATGATGGAATTACTGATCTAAGACATTATTTTAAGATTATTAATAAGATTTGATTAAGTGGTTGGGTTTAAACAGGTGAAACGAGTAAAATATGGTCGCGCGTCGAATTAGGGCACGAAATGGGTTTTTAAGTCTTATTTTCGTGTGCATTTGATTATTGATGATAGATTACGGATGTGTAAAACTTATATTAAGAGTTTAACAACAATATTTGATTGATGGTTTCATGATTAAAATGGATAAAAATGAGTAAGGGTCGTGATTTGCATATAGGGTTCGTTTAGGGTTTTCACGATCTAATTCTCGGCCATTGTTATTAGAATGATGAAATGATGATGGAATATGATTGGATATGTTGTAATTTAAGTTATTACAACTTTTTTAAGTTGGTTTAGGTTTATGATGGATAAAAATCAAGAAACGGGTCATAGTTTAGTATTTTGCTCGGGTTAGGGTTTCTAACTTGGATTTCTTGTAATTTCATGAAATGAGAATGAATATGGATTGTAAATGAAGTATATGACTTGCTTGTAACTTGTACTTGATAGATTGTACAAGATTCTTTAGGAAAACGGAGGTGAAACGGCTATTTTGGATATCGTACATTAATGACTTGTACATTATGCTTTAAAGGATTTCTTATTGTGGAGGGTAGATGTATTAAATGCGATATTAATTACTTAATTCATGTGCTTAGTAGCTTGTGGCATTTCTTTAGATATTAACCTTTTATGGAATTTAGGTTTAGAGGTATATGATAATGGCTTAAAGCCCGTCTTGATATAACGTTGCAAATGGTACATTATAAGAGTAATGTACTTTGTAATAATGATATTAAGATATTGACTTGACATGTTATGATGTTTGCTTGACATATATGTAGAAAGGATTGCTGTAGGTAGGTTGTGTGGGCTTGCTAACTTTAGATATACAAATAAGTAAGCACGCAAATTCAAATTAAACATCTTCTCATATTTATGCATGTTACATTGCATATTGAGATATTGGCAATGCACAGTTAATGTAATAAGGAAAAATTTCCCTGTTAGACTTTGTGTCATAATAAAAAGGTTGATTTTCCATTTGATGAAATTTTGGGTGTTTTAGTCTCCACCCCTCTCCAGAAATTCGTCTCGAGATTAGTGAATGTCGGAGAGATGTCAAGAATGATTTTGAATTGTATGTGAGTTGCTACTCCATGTGGGATACAGATGAAGATGCTGATGGTAATATTGATAATGATTAAATGAAGAAAAGGAATTATTTATACAAACGGATTGAAGAAACTTGTATTGTAGCATGCATATACTTAAGCCTAC
The DNA here is from genome assembly GCA_026074375.1 of Tanacetum coccineum. Lineage (NCBI taxonomy): Eukaryota > Viridiplantae > Streptophyta > Magnoliopsida > Asterales > Asteraceae > Tanacetum > Tanacetum coccineum. Next base: position 12,016 of record BQNB010028746.1, read on the forward strand.
TATATTTATAATTTGTCATTACAATAAGAGAAGCAGTCAAATCCTTGTAACTGAGAATTTATAAATTCATAGTTCGGAGATTTATAATTTCTTATTTAAATGAAGAAGCGTCTTAATTCATTTCAATAAGATAATCATAAATCGTCTTACCTAAGCATAAAAACATGATATCGAAGAAGGTGTGTCAAAAATGATTGATTTTTCAAAATATCAAGGTTAATGAGAAGAAATAATGAGGACTATTAATTGCAATGATGTCCATATTTGTCGTGTTTCAAAGGTATGAAGAGGGTATTCAAAGCTGAACATAATAGAATTAGTAGAATTGACAAACGATGTCGAGTTTTGATATCACCAGATAACAAGATGTAACGGAATCATCACTTTATTATTTCATGGATAACTTTACATATGAAACTTTTAAAAGTGTAGATACTTATGCTACGTGTCGGTTGATAAGATCGACTAGATAAAAGTAATAAATGGGACAGGATTGTAGTTTGATGTTTGGGGGATTTCAAACTTATGAAGGTTTTAGAAGCTTCTGGGGGGGGCCCCGTGGGGCTGATGACCTTGAATATCTTCAATAGTTGTTTCTAGAGTAGAATTCCTAGAGTGAACAAAAGTAAATATGTCTCTAAGTGCGCCCTCCTATGGCCTTGTTGTTTGCTTTTGAGTACCGATTTGTATAATGTCCTTTCTCTCCACAAACATTACAAGTTATGGATACTGGTTGTGGGTTGTTTCTAGTGGCTGGTCTTTTGTTTTTTTTTTTTTTTTTTTTTTTAGGCACAATTCTTGGTCAGATGAATACTTGTTGCAGTCCGGACACTTGAAAGTGCGGGTCTTATAGTGATGCAGGGCCTCTTTCACACAAGGGACGTTCCAGTTTACCAATTAGTGGGCAAGCATAAGTCTTGAAGGTTTCTTGCCTTCTATTCTGCTGGTGGTGGTAATCGTTGTTACGTTTGTTATTGTTATAGTTATTCTGATACTTGTTGTTGTTGATGATGTTTCGTCTATCTTTAAGCTTTCGTTTGAGATTATTGATTTCTTGCATAGAATCATGCCTTATTATCTGATCCATTAACCTCTGGGATATGTTGGTGGCTTCCTCCAAAGTTTGAGGCTTCGAGGCAGTAACATTTCCTTCAATACTTTTAGGTAATCCACTGATGAAAGACTTCCATAAGTTTCTTGGTGTTTGGTACCATGTTTGGGCATGAGACGGCTAATTCTGGTATTCCTAAGGTAAGTATTAAGATCATTTTCCTTTTACGACCTAAGTTTGTTTAAAATCGTCTTCCATTTTCGTGGACTTCAGTTTCGAGGGCAATACTTATAGGTTAAGAGCTTTTCATTTCGGTCAAGTGATTTGATTGCCTTGAATCTATTCCAATAGTTGAGCCGTTATGAATTCCACAGGACAGGGCATCATCGGTTAAAGTTACGGTAGCAAGGTCACTTGTTTTCCATCGGCACAGGTTGCTACGAGAAAATACCCATTCTGTCCGCTCAAAACCAGGATTGAGGCCAATGCTCTTTCGTAACCCTGAAGTAGAAAGGTTGACAGCTAACAAACTCTTTATAGTTTCCCGTTTTTGCTACAGGAATTCCAATAGGTCTGGTGTTTCTGTTAGGATTACTAGCACTTGCCATTGTTGCAGCTTGTGCTTCCAGAACTGTGGCAATGCCATTAGCAATCAGTTGCTAGATGGCATCCAAAGTTATGGCTGGTGTTTCAGATGTTGACGTCCTTTTGGGAGGCACATGATAAGAATGATATCATAAGTTTTGAAAGGTAATACTTAAAAGAAAATGTGATGCTTAAAATGCTTAATGAGTAATGCTTATTTTTGAATTTTAAGCACTTATAAGCATCTAGAGGTTATAGTATGATTCATAATGATGGAGACGGAGATAATGATGCATATGATGATGACAGAGGTGATGATGAAAGAGAGATAAGTTGGTATTATGAAACAACAAGGTAACGGGATTTCCTTTGTATTAAGAACAACTTGCCTTAGTATTATACATAGTCAAGATTTGACAAGTGTTTTCAGATGGTACCAACATCCCGTGGCTAGGATGAAGCTATAACTAGTCTGATAGTTTGCTGATTTTGAGCTTGTAGATGGAATTCTAAAGATCTTCCTGATTTGTTTGGTGACGAGCTTGGATTTCCTCAATGATTTGTTCGAGATCGAAAATTCTAAAGTCAGCAAAGAATCTTATCTGTTGCCCTATGGCTTCCTTTAAAGTTTGTTAATATGAGAACGGACTTTCTTAAGTTCGTATTTAGCTCGTTACCTTATTCATTTTTCCATTGCTGGTGGGAAAGAGAGATTCTTTCTAAGTTATGCAAAATATCTTTGATTGTTCCTTATGATGCTTTAAGATGTATCTTAATCTGAAACATTTTTTCTATTTCACGTATTGAGGTGGGGGAGGAGGTAGAATGAGGAAAGGATGGTAGATACCAAAGCACAGGGTTTATTTCGAAATGAATTAGATTAACGTAGTGAGGAAGAGTATGGGGGATGGATTTGTTTTAGGTGTAATAATTCTTCAGGAACAATAGAAATACGGAATCACATAGTAGTGATGGTGATAATACCGGAGATGAGAGTCAAAATAGTGGGGAGTAATAGGATCTGGTGATGGAATAGGTAATTCCTTAGCATAAAATGCTTGTACATCCTTTAAACAAGGATTATTGTAGAAAGGTGAGAATATTGGTGGGATCTTATTATCTTTAGAGTTTTCCAAAGAGTTAAAAGAACTGCTTTCCGATGAAGCTGAGAATAATGCGATGGAGCGAGTATAGTTAGAATAATTCATAGAGGAAACTCGTTCGATCAAATCTAAGAATCCGCTCGTTCGATCAAAACTAAAATCCGCTCGTTCGATCAAAACTAAGAATCCGCTCGTTCGATCAAAACTAGAAATCCGCTCGTTCGATCACCTTGTTCGGTCCACTAGTTCGAATCCAACTATTACGAAACCCAAATTTTCAAAACTCAAAAAGACACGATTTTGAAAGTTTTTTCCGCAAAAATCTTGTACAACTAGTATTACTAACCCTATAGGAACAATAAAAATGAAAACTTTAAGGTTTTTAAGCCAAAAAAATTTTAACACTAATTTGATCTTTGTAAAGGTTTTGAACACTAATCAAACACAAAAAATCTAAACACACCACTCCATAAAGATAAATCCGACCCAAGAGTATGTTGCCATGGCTCTTGATACCAATTGAAGGTCTACGAAAACCAAGATCCGGTGGTCTTGGTGAGTCAAACCACATGATAGCCATTTCTAGAGAGAGAGAGTAGAGTGGTGGAAGATGGACTTGTGATATTAGGTGGAAAATGGATGAAGGATACAAATGACTTGACAAATGCCAAATGACTCAACCCCTCTAAGGAAGCCATAGAGGGGTATTTATAGCCCATACGCCTCTAAACTATACATAGTTGCCTATTCTAGTCCTCGCGTATGTGACTATGATAAACTATGGTAATTCTGTAATGTCGTCACGTAAAAGTGAATTCCCAACAATTTTTATTACAGATCTACAGCTTACAGATATCCAGAGAAAAAATATATGCCTCACGTATATTGAGCACATGCTAATGTGTAACAACAAGACTTTAAAGAACATACTAAACATGCCATATTCGAATAACGAATACACCATGGAAGGATATAACAGGTTAATATATGATGAGACATCATACAAACCGGATGATTTGAAAATCCAGCATCAAACAATTTATGGTAGGCTCACATCTAAACAAAAAGGAATTTATTCAACTATTATGGACGATGTTGACAAAAACACAAGAGGGATGTTCTTTGTGTACGGATACAGAGGCACTGGAAAGACATACCTTTACAAAAAAATGTCAGCCGTGTTACGGTCACAAGGTCATATAGTGTTAAACGTGGCATCTAGCGGTATTGCTGCTCTTTTATTGGAAGGCAGAAGAACTGGACATTCTCGGGTTGCAGTTCCAATTAATATACATGAAGATTCAATGTGCCATATACCTACTGATAGCGACCTCGCTGATTTGATACACCAAGCAAAGCTCATAATATGGGACGAGGCACCGATGATACAATCATATTGTTACGAAGCATTTGATAGGACATTAAGAAACATCTGTAGGCCAGACCCCTCCCAACCATCTAATCGAGTATTTGGAAGCAAAGTTGTTTTGTTTGGGGGTGATTTTTGACAAATTCTTTCGGTCATTCCTAATGCCAGCCAAAATGATGTCGTACACGCAACAATAAACTCTTCTCATTTATGGTAACAATGCACAGTCATGAACTTAACGGTCAACATGCGATTGGGAACTGGAAAACAAACTCTGAAAAAAAGAAATAGAAGACTTTGTGAATTGGATATTAAACATTAGAAATGGAAATATTTATTCAAAAAATGAAGGCGAATCAACTGTTGTATTTCCAGATGAAATGTTGATTTCAAAGTCTCATGATTATGTGGAATCAATAATTGATCAAACATACCCCTAGTTGGTTCAAAACCTATGGAACCCAACATTCTTTCAGGAAAGGGCCATTGTAGCGCCAACACATGAAATGGTGGATATGATTAATGAACGTATGATGGGATTAATTCCAGGGGAGGAGAGACTATACCAATCATCAGACTATGTTTTCCTGGCCGATGACGATACAAACTTCAATGAATCAATTTACACGACAAATTTCCTTAACGGTATAAAGATGTCTGGACTTCCCAAGCATGTTATAAAGCTAAAAATCGGCACACCGGTAATGTTAATAAGAAACATTGATAAAAAAGCAGGGCTTTGTAATGGAACTAGGCTACAAGTGTTAAGGATGGGAATAAATGTAATCGAAGGAAAGATCATATCGGGCGGAAATGTGGGCAAGATTTGCGCAATCCCACGTATGGTAATTACACCAACCGACACAAAGATGCCGTTCAAATTAAATAGAAGACAGTTTCTAATCCAAATTTGTTTTGGAATGACGATTAATAAAAGCCAAGGGCAAAAACTATCACAGGTGGGGTTGTTTTTACCAAAGCTAGTATTCTCACATGGGCAGTTGTATGTCGCACTATCAAGAGTCAAAAGCAAACAAGGATTGAAGGTTCTATGCTTAGACAAAGACGGTAACTATACAAACAAAACAACAAACGTTGTTTACAAAGAAGTCTTATGTCGAATTTGATTGGACAGTGATCTGTTCTATATACAAGTTCCTAGATTTATTTTCATAGACTGGCTACAACATCCTTTCAATTTTCATAATTAATTACATTATGATCAATACCAGTATCTCATATTATAAATTACTATAGGTTCATGTAATGTTAAACTAATAAAAACTACAAAAACATCATGAATGAAAATAAAAAAGGAGATTAAGTCAAGTATATATCAAATAGAGAGAAGTGATTAATACCAGCAATAGCTTCTTCAACATCTTTGCACCAACAATCAGAAAAACTCCAGATAACTTGTCAAAGAATGGCTACTTAAACTGCCGTTAACTTCTGTATTTGAAAATACATAACACCTGATTATCTTTCAGTCCACAATCCCAACAGTAACAAAAACAATTCACTTCATAAATAATTCATATACTATGCAGATTGCCAGTTAAAAACAAATACTCCTACATTTTACACAAACAATGCATCATAATAGAAAGCATAATTAAAAAAATTCAAATGTTTCAAAGTCAGGTTAACCACTTTAGAAGGTGTAAAACTCAGTTAAAACACATTACCTATATATTTCCACAACCCATGTTAAAAGAATATAGATAATAACCAAAAAATACATGCTGCCTGACCCATCAGAATTAATGAAAAACCAAAATTCACCCATTCTGAAAACCCAAAAAGAAGTACTAAAAGTAATGAATGATACTTTGTACTCATAGATTTAAAATTGGTAATCTTTGAAAACTGCTAACGGAAAGGCTTATCTGAGATTTTATTTTAAAAATGCAGGTTACACAACAAAAGAGTGACTCACATACGAACATAAACCATCACAAGAACTCAAAACCATTAATATAATATTCAAGTCTGAAATTTATAATACACATTCCATAAAAAAAATCCAACACAGTCAGAGTGCGATATCCTAATAGTCAACATTCCAAACAACAAAAAACCCGCTTCATATTTAGCAGGAAAAACAACACAAACTAAACTAAGTTTAAAGTACGGAATACACCAAAAAAACATAACTATCATAGATAACCTGTAACATATATTAGGTTCCACACACCAAAACAGCCACATACATAATCCTACATACTGGACGTAATAGATAAGACTAAATAAACGTCAACCACGTTCAAAAAAAACATTAGCACCATTACGAAATAACAGCAATATTAAAAGTATGTACACCTACTAATGTACTAACAACCTAAACAATCCATTCAAACAAACCTGTTTTACTACTGCTTACATTAACCACTAACAAAAGATTAACGCCCTGTACATTCTAACATTAAACAACTTAACAGGAACTATTCTCAATCAACAATTAATCCAGCTTGATGACATTGAAGAAGATAGGTTCATCTGAACTTATATTACCAGAGACAAGTTCAAAAAGGATTCTATCACCCACGATAAGCTCCAAAACTTCCTTCAAATGATACATCTCACCAACCAAATGAACACTTGTATTCTTCTCGCTTTTGGACCTTTTATCTATATGAATTTTCATACACATATATAAACTTCTACCATTTGCATTGATCCAAACCTCGTGATAAACCGCACGCATTTGGTGACAATGAAAAGCGGCCGGGATACTCTGATAAGAAGAACAAATCACAATAGTGTAAACTAAAAATGAAAACAATTATATTAACAGATTAAAACATTGGCTAAAAATAAATTAATGTCAAATTCATTACATCATGATACTCATGTATAAAAAGAAAAACAACAAAAACATTACCAGGTATCCCTTTGACTCACACAATGACTAAACTCAATAATGAAACTCTTTTTAGAAACAATAGCTGAATTTGAAGACTCGCCTAATTCAACATAGACAAGTAAAAAAAATTACAACTCAATAAAAAAAACCAACAAGAATCTAAAACTAACATGGGCCAGAAATAATCTTTGTCATAAAATCCGTATCACAAACAAACCCATCAATCACTTTACCAACAAAGGAAGAGCAGTACTCATCAGAAGATATAACAATCACTTTTGAGGCTGAAAACATCTCAGACTCACAAACTCTTTCCCACTCAGGACCCGTAAAAGCAACACCCACAACCTTTCTAACCTTAGAAAAAAGAGAAAAACTAATCCCCATATCAGACACAATCCCATTAAACTCAACGAGAACCCGCTTACAATCTCGAACACGCTTTGAATTCAGCAACATTTTATGGGGTATAGGCTGCATATTAATAAAAAAAACAACCATAAATTCTCTATTAAGAAAAATTTACAATCAAGATTAAATATCATCAAAAACAAAAAACAATTAATATACCTGATACATACACGGATCATGACAGCCAAAAACAAGACACTTATGACAATGATCTTTTTTAAAACCATAATCCACTTCATCACCATCCTTAGTGTAAAAGTTCACTAAAAATCAGTTACAACTGATTTGCTCAAAATGAATAATCTTAGGATTCAGAAGCTTAAAGGATGACATAAACTCAATCCATTTATCCCCATTAAAACTCCACACAAAAGGTTCCAAATTTCTATTTATTTTAACCAGATGAACAACACCTTTTGCATCAATAAGATCGACAAAATTTCCACCATACACACAACTAGAAGGCCAGACTTCCAATGGCAAATCCTATATGACAACAAACACCAATTTAAGAACATTAAAAAAAACAATGTAATAATTATAATAAAAAGAAACAAAACATGCAAACTATATTACAAGTTCATTTTCAAAATCACCAACGAGAAAACAAATCAACTGAATAAAACCATCTGCCTTCTTTTCATCTACAAAGTAACAATGAATACATCAAAAACCAAATCAGGAAAGGAGAAAAAAACTACACACACACACACACATACACACACACACATATATATATATATATATATATATATATATATATATATATATACTTACAGAAACATTTATAACGATCAGCCATGATCCGTAAACCTATCAAGACAAAGAAATAATTATAAACAAAAAACCATGATATAAAGATATAACAAACAAAAAGAATAAACAAATATAACTCAGTTAACACAAATAATTCCTTATACTATAGTCAACCCTGCTCAATCAATAGGTCGCCATATGGCTAAACTAAAGACCATCATATATCATATATCATTAGCGTACTTTATCTACGATTTATACATTCTAAAAAACACTCTAAGTCAAAATGAATACAAGTTTAATAAACTCATAAGCTGAACTTTTATTTTGCTAAAGACATAATCAACTACAACTTGTCACTTTCATAAGTTCATTACCTAAAGTAGATAAGTTTAGACACCAAAAAAATAGATTTCATTACAATAGTTTAGCTACAATTTATAATAAGGAAATCAAATTTCAAAAACAATGATACTAATTATAAGGAAACTAATGGCCTATCGACATCAAAATAACATCATTATGCGGCTAATTTAAATCGTTGACTATTTTCAACAAACAAACCGCCGCACCAAATACAATATTCTTCTATGATCAGTGCATGATAGCAACGGCTAAAAGAACATGATTACTACATTTTCGAAATATTAGCCATTGATTAAGTTAAGGTATCATGTTATACTTGATACACTTAACATAGAATATAACAGAATTAGCTAAATATCAAAATCTAAGGGGAAAAAATAGACAAGAGAAACCCCTAACACTAATTAGATTATAAGTTAACTTTTATTTCAAGTACCTAAATTTTATTTTTAGGGTTCTTCGAGTCAGATGTAGACAGATAATTCAATTCCTTTTAATAGAATCATGTTAAGGAGTTTAGAAACATGTTACTTGTGTACCTTGATGCTTAGAAACAGTTTGAAAGTTCTTGGTTGAATATATATATATATATATATATAAAAAAATATATATATATATATATATTGTATATGTCAATATATGTCTTATTTTATATATAACAACCCAAGAATTTCCATCAACCTATTTTACTATTATCACAATTGTACGGGGAAATTTTTCGCTTTATTACATTACTTATATATCTCAGTATGTCATAACTAAAGTAGACGAGCTCACGCAACCTATCTATGACAATCCTATGTCAAGCAAACATCATAACATGTCAAGTCAATATCATAATATCATTATTACAAAATACATTATTCCTATAATGTACCATTCACAACGTTATATCTAAACGGGCTTTAAACCGTTATCGTATACCTCTAAACCCTAATTTCATGAAGGGTTAATATCTAAAGTGAATATACAAGCTACTAAAGCATATGTACAAGTATCATAACATCTCATATGAATATACATTTTATCCAAAGAAAGGTACAAGTCCTTAAAAGCTCAATATACAAGTCATTAAGCATGATCTCTAAAATAGCCGTTTGACCTCCGTTTTCATTCCAATTTCTTCACCATCACTTATGTACAAGCTACTACACTCAATATACAATGTGTAAACCCTAATTATTCTATTCATAAACTTTCATACATCTTTTTGCACTCAAAACCCTAATTCAAAAGTCAGAAACCCTAACCCGAGCTAAATACTACACAATGACCCGTTTCTTCATTTTTATCCATTTTAAACCTCAACCAATACTCAAATAAGTTGTAATAACTTATTTTACAATCATATCAATCCTATTCAATCATTACTTCATCATTACTTCATCATCTTATTTCATTTATACAAGAATCGAATCAAAGAAACCCTAAATGAGCCCTAAATGATCACTTAACCCGTTTTCTCGTTTTTAACCCATTCAACCTCAAATAAGCAACCATGAGCTATTGTAAACTCATAATATGAGTTTACAAATCATTAACCATCAGTATCTATCATTTCTTTGACAATATACTTGAATTAGAAAACCTGGAAACCCTAAAAGTCCATTACATGCCCTAATTCAAATCCGTGGCTTATTCTTTCAATTTCGACCCATTTTAACTTAAACCAACAATCAAATATCATTAATAATTCATATTATATTGCTCAAGATCAGTATTCTATCACCCTTGATCATTTACATACGAATTACAAGCTAGAAAAGTCAAAGAAACCCTAATTAAGCCCTAATATGACCCACGACTTAACTTTCTCATTTTCGACTCGTTTTAGACCAAACCACTTGCTAATTTTTGACGATAAGCCTTAATACAAACCTTGAGATCATAATTCAATCATTCCTTAATCAATTCTCATGAAATATAAGCCAAAAATCACAATTCGAGCCCTAGTTCCCTAAAATGAACCCGCGACCCCCTTTTTGCATTTCTTACCCATTTCAAGCCCTTGTTCTTGCAAAACAACCATGTACATGCATACACAAGTAGCTTACACACCTCCTAGAAGATATTTCTTCACTTCTCTTGCACCAAATTGAGCCACATCTCCCTCCTTTTTACCACAACAGCCGCGGCATCACTAGGGGTGTCCAACACCTCAATCTACATTTCTAGCTTCCACAACTCACACCATAGACCTTCCACATCAGGTACTAGATGGTACACATGTCCTAGAACAAGCCTTGAAGGTTTCTTAGCATCCTTGGTGATTTTTATAACCCATTTGGCAGAAATCCTTTGCTCCCTTATGATCCTAGGATCTTTAAAGAAGTTCAAGGAGCAAATCCCTAAAGACTTGAATCCCCGGAGTGAAGATACAAGGCGTAGGAGTGGAAATACTACCCGAAATGACCCATTTCCACCATTTTTGATCATTGAAGCTCAAACCCAGGTTTTGAATGTTCTACTTCTGCTACTACACCCTTATAATGTTCATATGATCCTAAATTAAATACTCTTGTTAAAAGTTTCATAACTCAATTCATGCTCATTTTTCTATTTGATCCAAAACCGTACACCCCAAAAACCCTACTGTTTCACGTTTTTTCTTAAAAAAAACTAAATGTCATAATGAGTAAATATTGTATAATCTATCCTAGCATGCTTAAATAATTTAAAATAAACCACTTTATGAATTATGAAGGAATTTGAAACATAAAACCCACGCTTTACGTTTTGAAACACCCTAATTTGACACGATTTACTTTAGCTTAACGAATCGATAAATGAAAACTTGTGTTATTACATTTCAAACCTATGAATTTCACTCAACCTTTGTGTTGACCCTTTTTAGCATGTTTATCTCAGGTAATTGAGCAAGTTGCGGTACGGAGTGGCATGGACTCGAAGATGGCTGAACTGTTATCATTCAAACATAATGTTTTAGATTTTGGGACCTGCATTTTGTAAAAACTCTGATTATAATGAATGATAACTAAATTTTTCCAACAACGTCTCTTTTAAAGTTGTTTTCTATGATTATGATTGTTGTATCCATGAAGTAATACCCCAGATTAGCTTCCGCTGCTATATTGTAAAAATGGGGGTGTTACAGATTGGTATCAGCGCCATGGTTATAGAGAACAAGGTCAAAAACCTTAACTATAACCACATTTCTTTTTCAGCCATCAAAGTCCTCCGTGCCACTACATTCCGGAACAAGTAAGTAAAGATACATATCTATTATACTATTACATAAATAACTTATGTTATTTACTACTGGGTTGTTACAGTCATGTCTTCGTCCCCTCATTCTACTGTCGTCTCATCCGATTCCGATAATGAGAATACTTTTTCCTCTACGAACATTCTGAACTATTTCCCGGCCTCACCAGGAAACATTTCTCCTAACTCTTTAGACGATTTTACTAAGTATCTATTGGACATACTATTATTCCCACCTTTACATGATGATCCGTATATACAAGCATATGATGTCATTCCACCATCCCAAGTTATTATTGCTTTACCAGCTATTGTGCCTCCACCGATGTCTGATTCCTGAAGTTTCTTTCCTCCCAAGGAGATTTCATCACCTGAAGGCGCTAAGACTCCTGTTGAATCACCTAATCCAATGTCTACATCTTCATCAGTAGGATCTTCATCACTGGTTAGGTCAACTACCTCACCACCAAACTCTTTAATGAGTCTATCTTCGCAGAGTTAGATAATTCATTATGGATCATATCGCGACCATTAGGAAGTAAACCAGTCCCCGAAGAATTTAACGTTCATCACTGGAAATAATCATGGAAAATATCAAGATTCGTCATCAAGAGTCTTCTGAACAAGATCTAAGAACTCGAGGGAGAACCACCATATTAGATCTGTATCGTTTACAATTTTCTAAAATCCCACCATTAGATGTATGAATAATGACACTTGTCAAATTTTGCTATGTAAATTTTATAGACAAGTTATTTATACAATGGTGATTCCGTTATACCTCGTTATTCTATGATACCTATTGTGTATGTCGAGAATATCTATCCTATATCCTGAAGAACGATTCTCTTACCATTCGATTTTCTCAAACCTTTATATCTAAGCCTCCTATCAGATTACTCATTCCATTATTTCCATATCTATCTTGAATTCTAAAACTTTCTGTTGTATCCTTCAATACCAAAGAATTATTCTCATACATGTGATATGGCTATATCATTTTATGGATTCTCATTATGTATCGTCTTGTATATGTTGATAGATGCCTCCTAAGAGAACATCAACATCTGCAACACTAGCCATGACTCAGGATGCCATTCGGCAACTAGTTGCTGATAGTGTTGCTATTGCTTTGAAAGCACAAGCTGCTAACTTAGCAAATACTGACAATACTAACAAAAACACCGGGACAAGCGGAACTCCAGTAGCAAGAAAAGGAATCAACGATCACAAAAGAAAGATTGAAGATAGAGGAAACACCACCACCAACAACAACTATCCCAAACACAACAACAATAATCACTCCAACAATCACATTAACAAAAATAACTACCCAGATAACCACAACAAAAACAACCATAACAATGATTACCACCAACAGCAGCATAGAAGACAAGAAACTATTAGGACTTATCCTGCCAAAAATTACCATGGAAACCGCCCTTTGTGTACAAGATGCACCCTGCATCACACAGGAGTTTGCACTGTCAAGTGTCAAAATTGCAACAAGGTGGGTCATCTGACCAGGAACTGCAGAAGCAAAGGACCAGCCACGGGAAGCAACCTGCTATCAGTGTCTGTAACTTGTCATGCCTGTGGAGAGAAAGGGCATTACAAAAGTCAGTGCTCATCAAAAACAGACAACGGTACTTCTCACGTTTCTAAGAAAAGCTTATGTGACGAATCCCTCATCATTCCAAAGAAAGAAATTTGGCTTGATGATAAACTTAACTATATGGAAGAATCAGTGGAGATTATGGATCGAGAAATCAAGCAACTAAGACGAAGATGCATCCCTATAGTCAAAGTAAGATGGAACTCTGAATTTACATGGGAACGTGAAGATCAAATTCGTGCTAAATATCCACATCTATTTTCCAACATCACTCAATCTCTCAACTAAATCTCGAGACATGTAACATAAGTATCAACTCTTTTTGAAATCTTTAAGGATAATGGAAACCGTGGATATAATGGATCTCATCCCCTTTGTAGGAAGTGTACTCTGCATCACACAGGACCGTGCACTGTTAGGTGTCAGAATTGCCACAAAGTAGGCCATCAAACTAGAAACTGTAGGAGCTAAGAACATCTATTTTCCAACATCACTCTATCTCTCAACTAAATCTCGAGACATGTAACATAAGTATCAACTCTTTTTCATATGTAAAGTTCGTATATCCATGAAATAAAAGTAATAATTCTGTTACATCTTGTTATCTGATGATATCAAAACTCGACATCGTTTGTCAAATTCTACTAATTCTATTATGTTCAAACTCTAAATACTCTCCTCATACCTTTGCAACATAAATTTTCATCCTCGATTATATGGGCGTCAGTACAATCAACATCTTAATATTATCTAACAATTCATTTTCTACACATTACCATATTGTGTTTTTATGCTTAGGTAAGACGATTTATGATCATCTTATTGAAATGAATTAGGTCACTTCTTCATTTGAATAAGGAAATTATAAATCTCCGAACTATGAATTTATAAATTCTCAGTTACAAGGAGTTGGACGCTTCTTTTTGTAAGTGACAAATTATAAATAAGTAGGCTTAAGTATATAACATACGTACAAACAAGTTTCTTTCAATCCGTTTATACAAACAATCCCTTAATCATTATCATTATTACCTTCATTACCTTCATCATCTGTTCATTTCAAAATCTGTATCTCACGTGATTAGCAACTCTCTTACAAATTCATAATCATTCCATGACATTACTTATTCCATGATCTTCGTATACTAAAATTCTCTGTTATATTCTGCAACGTAATAACAAGGAAACACACAAGAATCTATGCAATGTCAAATGATTTCAATACCACTAGGTATGAAAATTTTGACAAAGACTTGTGATAGCATTCTTATTTGATGTTGACTTTTAAAGGTTAATGAATAACGATTCCTTACGATCTGAGTAACGCAACGTATTTCATCCACCCAGGTTCTATCAGGATATGAAGAAATTTTATTGGTTATCATCAAGAGGTGTAGTCTTGAAAATAAGTAGACGTGTGAAAGGAGGTAATTATAATTATGGTGTACAACATAATTATAAATGCATCACACACGTGAACTGGTAACCTTGATTAGCCTAACTTAAATTCATTCAATTCAACTTTAAATTAAATATCGAGACGAGATTTCTGTAAGGGGTAGAGACTATAACAACCCAAGAATTTTCATCAACCGATTTTACTATTATCACAATTGTACGGGGAAATTTTTCGCTTTATTACATTACTTATATATCTCAGTATGTCATAACTAAAGTAGACGAGCTCACGCAACCTATCTATGACAATCCTATCTGCATATATGTCAAGCAATCATCATAATATATCAAGTCAATATCATCATATTCTTTTTACAAGGTACATTATTCCTATAATCTACTATTCGCAACGTTATGTCTAAACGGGCTTTAAACCGTTATCATATACCTCTAAACCCTAATTCCATGAAAGATTAATATCTGAAATGAATGCACAAGCAACTAAAGCATATGTACAAGCAATATAACATCTAATTTTAAATATAAAATCTCTTCAACTCAAAGTACAAGTCTCTAAAGCTCAATGTACAAGTCATTAAGCATGATCTCTAAAATAGCCGTTTTACCTCCGTTTTCATCCTCATTTCTTCACTATCACTTATGTACAAGCTACTATGCTCATTTAACAATATATGAACCCTAATTATTTCATTCATAAGCTTTCATACCTCTTTTTGCATTCAAAACCCTAATTCAAAACCCTAAACCCTAAAACCAAGCTAGATTCTAAACCATGACCCGTTTCTTCGTTTTTATCCATTGTAAACCTAAACCAATACTCAAATAAGTTATAATAACATTAATTACAACATTTTCAACCATATTACATCATCATTTCACCATATTCACAACAGTATACAAGAAATAAATCTAGAAAACCCTAATTGTGATTTTGACCCGTTTACTCATTTTCAGACCATCTCATTCTCAAGTAAGCAACCAAGAGTCATTGTAAACCCATAAAATGAGTTTACAAACCTTTATCCATCATTAACCATCCTTTCTTCAACAATGTACTAGAATTACAAAGGTAGAAAACCCAAAAAGCCTTATATAAACCCTAATTCCAAGCTACGGCTTGATCTTTCAATTTCAACCCATTTTTAACTAAAACCAACAATCAAACTTCATTAATAATACTTTATATAAGCCCTAGGATCTGTATTCCATCATTCCTAATCAAGAGTATGCAAAATATAAACCAAGAAAGTCAAGAAAACCCTAAACAAGCCTTAGTTAAATTTGTACAATATAGCAGCGGAAGCTAATCTGGGGTATTACTTCATGGATACAACAATCATAATCATAGAAAACAACTTGAAAAGAGATGTTGTTGGAAAAATTTAGTTATCATTCATTATAATCAGAGTTTTTACAAAATGCAGGTCCCAAAATCTAAAACATTATGTTTGAATGATAACAGTTCAACCATCTTTGAGTCCATGCCATACCGTGCCGCAACTTGCTCAATTACCTGAGATAAACATACTAAAAAGTCAACACAAAGGTTGAGTGAAATTCATAGGTTTAAGTTAAATAATTTGAATGCAAATTCGATATTGGGTTATGTTGTTATATACCCGTTATAAAACAATATTATTAATTCCATTAGCTCATGAATCCAAAACCTTGGGATATGTTTGATACGTTATAGCCCCAACGGGTGCCTTTGCCAAAACACCCGCAGTTATATTCTAATGTTGTGTAATTGGTTATCTATTCACAACATTCGCGCTCACTCCGTAGAGTAATTAATAGTTCATGATATTGGGGACTTAAAGGCAAAATAGTTACTTAGGCAATAATAAATCAGGACAACATACAGAAATAATTGCATCATTCATGGTTATAGCATGTATCCATCCCTCCGCGAGTTTATAAAACAATTTGAAAATATTAAATGCGAGACTATGAACTCAAACCTGATAGGTAGTGTGTAATAAATATTCCAAAATGAAAGCTGACGACTTTATCACAATCTCAATAGGGGAAGGTTGATAAGAAGCAAAAATTATAGGAAACAGCCACGTCACGCAACCTGAGTAAAATATTTTCAATCTTAAGGAAGATTGTACTCTAGAACTTTGGTTCTAAGAAGTTTTAATATTGTTATGATTTGATTGGAAAGTTTAGAATTTATTGTATCCCGACACCTTCGGCCAACATAAATTCAGAGGTCATTCAGTAAACGTTTGAGGAGCTAGGGCACTTTAAATCGACACCCAACAACTCAGTCAGAAACGTAATACAAAGATGGAAACCTCATAATATGAAGCTCCCTAGTATTGTGATATGATATAATCGGTTTAAGCGTTTTGACAATAATCTGGAAATGAAAAGCACGACAAGCGTTAAGTAATGTTATTCTTGTAATTTTTGAACTTAGTTTTTTATACTTTTTTTCAAAATGTTACATTTTAAGAGCCTTATAAGATAAAAATGGCAAAATATACCCTGAGTTTGCTCTTTTTAAATTTTTTACGAGTTGGTCCTTTCAAGTTTAAATATGTACAAAGTAAACATTGCACTTTAAAAAGTTAACATATACGACCCTTATAGTTATAACTTTGATAAAATGACATTTTTAGTCCCTTTAGTTATAAGTTTTAGAAAGTTACGATATATACCCCTTGCATGGATAATATTTACAAAATAAGTCCGAATGGCCATGCAAGCTTATTTTAACATTCCAAAAGATATTTTGCAGGTTATAGCTTATTAATATAAGCTAAAATATGAAGGTTTAACGTAACGAAAGTTTAAAATAACGATTCGTTAAGCTAGAAATCAAAACGGGTCGAATTAGGGTTTTAAAATGAAAACGTGTTGGTTTTTAATTCAAATTCCTTCAAGACTTGATAAAGTGGTTATAATAACATTAGTTAAGCATGTTAGGATAGATTATAACAACATTTTATCATATTAGCTCATAGATTCAAGAAAAACATGATATTAGGGTTTCGGGTGTACGGTTTTGGATCAAAATGGAAAATGAGCATGAATTGAGTTATAAAACTTTAACAAGATTTATTTAGGATCATATGAACATTAGTAAGAGTGTAGGACAGAAGTGGCACATCCAGAACCTTGGTTTTGAGCTAATAGCTTGGAAACGGATCAAAATCTTGGAACTTTTTAGCTTCGAACGCCCTAGAATAACGACTCCCGGGCATCTTTTCTTGGTTTCTTTTGCTTCCACTTCGTTCTTGAGACTCTTAAGACCTTTATAGGTCCTTTTTTGAGCAAAAGTATTGCTGCTATTAAGGGTTTATAGAGGAGGAAGTGGGGGATGAGTTTGAAATGAAGGTTTTACAACCCTATTTATACTTGTTCGTAACATGGAGGCCATGTGATGGGTGAGGTGTCTATTTCGATAATAGCTTGAGTTAGGGAGTCTACAAGGGTGTATGGAGGGTCCTAAGTTGTAAGAGAGTGATGTGGGAGGTTAGTTTTGGTGCTTGTGGTGTCCGCGCTATGAAATGCGCCAACATGGAGAAGTTATGGCTTGATTTTGGCCTGGAAACTCAAAGAGAAACCTTGTAAGCTGCATAGGGAACAAGTTAGAGTTTATCACCATGGGCATGTTTGCAATAGGAAAGTTTTTAAAATGGGTCAAAATGCAAAAATGGAGGTCGCAGGCTTAATAGGGTACGAATTAAGTTTTTGTGTTTGCATTTCGAGTATACTTGATCAATAATGATGGATTAATGTTTATAAGGATTGTATTAGGAGTTATTAACAAGATTTGATAGGTGGTTGAGGTTTAAAATGGGTGAAAACGAGTAACCGGGTCCAAAGTCAAATTAGGGCACTTTTAGGTTTTCTTGGATTTATTTCGTGTATACTTGCAATGAAATAATGAAATATGGATTGAATATGATTGGTAATGTTGTAAATTAAGTTATTACAACTTATTTGAGAGTTGGTGGAAGTTTAAAATGGATAAATATTATAGAAACGGTCTGTTTAGTAATTTTGCCGTCGGGTTAGGGTTTCTAGGTTTCATTTCATGATATCTTATGAAATGAGGATGATTATGGAATGTAAATAAAGTATATGACTTGATTGTAACTTGTACGTGATGGATTATACAAGTTTCCTTGGGATGACGGAGGTAAAACGGCTATTTTGGATGTCGTGCATGAATGACTTGTACACTATGCTTTAAAGGACTTGTACCTTATTTTGGAGGGAAAGTATATTCAAATGAGATGTTAATATGACTGTATATATCTTTAGTAGCCTTGTACATTCGGCTTTAGATATTAATCTTTCATGGAATTAGGTTTAGAGGAATAAACGATAAACGGTTAAAGCTCGCTGATATAACTTGGGAATGGTACATTATAATGAGTAATGTACTTGTAAAATGATATTAAGATTAGACTTGACTGTTATGATGTTTGCTTGAAATATATGAAGAATAGATTGGCTAGTAGCGTTGCGTGCAGCTCGACTACTTAGTTATGTAAGTTACATTGCATATTGAGATATCGTGCAATGCAAGTAATGTCATAAAGCCAAAAAATTTCCCAGTAGATTTGTGATCATGAATAAAATAGGTTGATTTTGTAATTTGATAAAATACTTGGGTTATTATATGATAGATGTATGAATATATGTACGAAAATGATAGTTAAAGATAGGTCTACCTCATAGCTAACAAAGAATTATTGAAAAGAATGGAAAGAAACGGAACTCCGAAATCAAACGCGACACAAGCACAAGCATTTCCACCAGGCTCACAATCATACCCAGAACCAAAAACGCACCCAACAACGAAGGTACCAAAATCCCACACGAAACCGAACGGAACCCAAACGCGAACCAAAACCCAACTAAACTCGCACTAGAACAAACGAAACCGAACTCTGGACACAAACCCACAACACGATCACAACCCTAAACTAATTGGGTTCTACCAGCCTTCGACCCTTGTATATTTGCAGAGAAGGAAATTTTCTTGGATTTGCTTTGTGTTTTTTTGTTAAAGAATGTAAAGGGAATATATGGCATGTGTGCTGACTGAAATAATCGACAAAAAAGATTGAGATGATAAAGTCCTTGTTGACTGAGATATTGGCTATATAGTGGGTTTCAAGTTGCTAAGCTTCTTTTGAGTAGATTATATATTGTTTTTAAATACATAACAGACTAAACAAAGATAACAACATATGTACTCTACATTTTGTTTCGTACTTATAATCAATAATTGTGGCATCCATTATAGTTGTAGATATTTTACATATACATAGTAGGTTTTAGGGTATTATATGGAGATTGCTATGTTTTCAACGAGCCTCGTTTTGTGACTTAGGTTAGTATTCCTGAATTGATTCTCTGAGCAAAGTGAGTTGGGTCTCTAGCCTTTTGGGCTAGAATTTGGTAGTGTAAGAACTGTTTGCAATTGGGCTGATTTGAGTTTGTGGACTTTTGCTATTGGCCTAAAAGTCTCGTATGCTACTAAACGCCAAAAAGGCGTCAAGCACGTATGGAAGCACTGGATAACGGCGTGATCGTGATACAAGCGAAGTCTAGATCGTAGGGTAAGTTATCGATATAGCACCTATTACTAACATAACATAACAAAAAAAGCACCAAACCAATATAACACACGACCTTCGCGCAACATTTTTTTTTTTGATCCACACTAAGGTGGTTTAGTTCATACGGCAAAGCTTCTACAAAGCAAACACCAACAACCATAACAAACTAGTTCTGAAACGCAACATGATTCAGAACCATAACTTAACAGCTAACCCGAGTTTCAGGAGCCTTTACAGCTTACGTTACATCATTTGCTATACAAAAACCCGAAACAGATTAACAAACTCAGCCTGGCCCCTATAGCCCGACATCTCTGTTTATATATTTATTAACGCGAGTAATTGTACCACGGGCGACACGAAAGTAAAATTAATAATCTACAACCCTATCAAGTCAAAATCTCTATCATATTGATCTAAAGTACATAACCCGATACCAGAGTATCGGGTCACTTTAACTAATAATACGCAATCTTCACGTAACCTATAAAACCACCTTCAGCTGAACACAAGCCGGAACCTCATCTGGCCTTTTAAACTTCCCGGTTCACTCCCTGAAGCTTACCCCATTTTTCACATTATCGAACCTATCCACCGTTTATAAGCTTTCCTTGTTTTATCCCTTATATACTTTTCCCCCTTTCCTAACTTTTTTTACCTGCCCCGTCTCACTCTCCTTTCAACACCCGTTAATCCTCCTTTTCTTTTCCCCCCTCTTTGTTTTATCCCTTATATACTACCCCCCCTTCCTATCTTAACCTTCGGTTTTCACTCTGCTTTTTCAAACACGTTATTGACCCGATAATTCGGGATCTTCGACTTTTGAATCTTCCCCCCGAAACCAATCTCAACATCCAACCCCTCTAGCTGCATACTACTACTAATGCATTCAGAGCCGATTAGTGAAAGATGGGAAACCGAATCATTCAAAACCTCTACTAAAAGTGAATGACCTGTTATCCTTTGACGGGTCGACTTACTCATAAGAGAAATGTACGGAATATCTTGAGGTAACTGGCTCGCCTGAAACTCGATATCAACGTCATAACGTGAGATTGTATATATCATTGTAACTAACACAAGACTGATATTTGGATTACGGTAAAATCGGAAATGACGATACGGCATAATCTTTGTGGGGCCGGTTACCGTGTCCATGTCGGGCTCTAATTCGATTTGACGTTCTGGGTACAAAAATATTTCTGCACACGTTTTTGGTCTTGAACTCTTAAAATTTCTTCCCTTTATGCTAGCCCATTCTGAAGGTCCGTTTTTCAATGACTATATGATTTATAATCATTTTCGCACCAGCAGCACTGAACTGATAAGAACCAGACTCTTGGATTTTCATCGGTCCGCGCCGAAACGTTTCCACAAGACTACTGTTGGCCCGATTGAGGCCCGCCAACAAAGCTTGAGCATGTTTTTATTTTAAGTTACCAAACCTGGAAAAGAAACCTGTTATTAAAACAATCCACACCAACATACTGAAAAGTATAAAATATATACGCTATAAAAAAAATCAGAAATCCCGAGCACATTCGAATTACCTTTGTTACAAAAAACCAAAAAAGAAGATACAGTTAATAAGTGTTAAAAGTAGGGTAGGCTATGCTGTCAGTATTGGGGTCTATCACCCAGCTGAGCGCGCGCCGAGCTGTTTAGGCAATCGTGTATGAAAAATTGCAGACCCTACCCGACAACTGCTTGACTCATGTAACAAGGCAAACGGTTTTGCGGTTTAAGGGGGATGTGAACAAGCTATAAAATCAACGGGTTTGAATTATAGTTTTATAAATGCCTCTAAAATCAAGTTTATAAGCAAGTAGGTAGACAACACTTTCATCCACAACGCAACTCGAGCACAGCCTGTTCAACTAACTCGTAAGGCGAATCAACTCATTTACGACCCAAACCCGTTTAGAACCACCCAACACCAGCTTAAAGTTGCTGAAAAACACGAAAGCTGTAAAAAACAAGAATACCTGCAGTCTGGTTTGGTTCACAACCAATATATGGAACGTCAAAGAGCCTTCCAGAAGAATCTCCGCTACTGTTGGATAAACTTTGTTTCACATCATTGTATTCTACTCCTGACACCCCGTTCAGATTTCTATAATTCTCACACGTATCAGGCTCCATTACTGTTTCAGTTCTTTTCAAAAAAACGACTGTCATTGACAACGTGAGGCGTTTTTCTTTTCACCACAATCATGACCATAATGCCACAATGGGACCGCCATCTTTTGACAGATGGTTTCAGTTCCCCACCAATCCCAATGATCCCTTGATCCTCGCATGAACGTTTCTGACCTTCGATCATCTTCTGAATCATTTAATAAAATATCAGGATGATGTTCAGGTGGAGAAACCGAGAGGGATTCTAGCCCACTTAACTTATCAGATATGTTTTTGGTTTCTTCATCGGGTTGTTCGGTATCTGATCTATCGATTTGTGAGATGTGTTCATGGTTGTTTTCAGACAATTAGGAACGTTCAATCTCGAGGAGCGAAGAATTGCGTGTTTCACGACGTAATTGATTTTTGGCCCTATTTTTGATGGAAATAGATGGGTTTTTATGCTTTTTCGAATCCCGTCCTCATATTCACCCCCAACGAAATGGCTTAAACAACGTTTAGATCTCTCGAATTATACCAGTACCCGCCCCACAAACCAGATCCGCTTTATAAACTACGATTTTGAGCACAAAAATTAATCCAACCCGTGCTAAACAGCTAATGCTTATAAAAAAAAAGTCAACTAAGACAATGGCGTGACCTGTATTAACCGATAATATGGCTAAGTTGTGTGAATTTCAACTCATGCCCCTACCTCATGTCAAGCGCTAAAGACACCATTTTTAACTATAGTTTCGCCATCTAGTATCTACCCACAGGTCCAAAGTATGCTACTGTGACCAACACCACAAAGCTACCCAAGGCAAAGATGTCGTTTAAACAGTATTTATGTGATATCAGCATAATCCTAACAGATAATAAAGCCCGCAGGCTGTAAAAAAATGTTGCAAGCTAATGCTTTATGCTTGTATGTTAAGATATGCAATTCCCAAACAACCCCTAGAAAATGGGTAGCTTAAAATAAAAAAAATCCATACATTGCCTAAGAGCTTACAAGCTCGACAGCTAGGTGCTTTCTGAAACTCAGCTATAATATCTTAATTAGGCATTGAATAATCAAAATTTGTCAAACACTTAAAAAGCCGATTATCTAATTAGCAAGACTTCAAACATCATAAGCACCATCTGCGAAAACTCGTTTTATTCCCGTTAATTATCCAACATCTCTCTCTCTCAAACGACCAGAGCAGGGGGAGCTATGGTTAGGGGGATAGGAGAGAGACTGAACTGGCCGGCAGACAAGATGGGAGGGAGGCGGGAAGTTAGCAGTAGCTTCTAGTCGCGGAATGCACTGGATAGAACGGGTACTGTTTTCTTCTGCGAGGGATGCGGGTTCGTGCGGCTATGAGATGGATAGTAGTATCTGTAGGGCGGATCTGATCCTAGTGCGACAACGTCATGGAAATCGGAGCTGAGGTCTGTCTATGCATAGATCAGTCTCTGAGGCTCACACAACATTACGTTGAGATAGACGTCTCTGGCACAATGTTTCTATCTCTCGAGCGTATCGACTGAGGACGGGATACGATGTGCTTTATAGCGGCTGTATGGTTCTGCTCAACACACAGGTGCCGCTACACTGAGGCTTATGTGGAAGGTTGGGCACTAGTATGACGAATATTATTGATGAACATTATCTATTCGAGGAGATATGACACAGCACCTATGTTGCTATGCACATCAGAGTAGTATAGTGTGAGATAGTCTATAGAATCTTAGTAGCAGTCGAAAGCATCAACATTATTATTCAGCATATGTGACGTCTCTCATGATCAGAGGACAAGGGTTATAATAACAGCAGCGCGGCTGTTGTTACCTATATGCGAGTAATTGCAGCACAAGTCTATTTGATGCATAGTATCGAGTCTAATCATTTAACATCTAAGTGTGTATAATCATTCTCTCAGGACGAACCACAGAATGAGCGGCCTATGAGTCAGTCTCGTTTGTGTAATATGGATCGACACACATAAGAAATCCACACTGGTACTGATTATGGGTAGTGGTGGCCACACGCGTTGGTACTCATTTCTCTGCAGCTCATTAGAGGTGTGACGTCTAACAGTGAGGGTCTAGGACGTGGACTAGAGGGGTCAGTTTAGTCGCGGGGTACAGTGAGAGAGGTGTGAGTTGGTGTATTGCTTGTGTCTTTATGTTTAACTGTTGAGACTCACGAGGCGACGAGGTTGAACGATATAAGCTGGATATGCAGTGGTGAGCGATTTCATTGCGGTTGGGGGGGCGCTATTGTCCGAGAGAGATGGAGAGCATGCGACATTGTGAGATGATGAGAATGAGTAGGCGCGATGAAGGCGCTGTTAGAGGATGGGCTAGCGTGTTGGATGGGGGGGCGTTGATTTGTATGTGTAGTCGCGCGAGATCGGAATGATGTGATTAAGATGGCTGAGAGCTGTTTTGGGGTTGGTGTTGGTCAGGACGTGTATGAGGATTTCGTATGAATCTAAACGATGGTAGAGAGGGCTGTGTCGATCGGAGGGGTGAATAATGAGACTGGAGTAGAAGAAAGCAAAAAACAACCCATCTATTTCCATCTAAGAAAGCCTAAAATATATACGTCGAGAACACACGCAAGTTCCTTCACGCCGCTCGAGATTGAACGTACCCCCTCCCCAATTGTCTGAAAACAACCATGAACACAGCTCACAAAATCGATAGATCAGATATGACCGAACAACCCGATAAGAAACCGAAAACATTCCTTATAATTAAGCGGGCTAGAATCCCCCTCGGTCTCGACCACCGAACACGTCCTGATATTTCATAAATGATTCGAGAAGATGAATCGAAGTCAGAAACGTATCGAGACTCAAGACATTGGATTGGTGGGGAACTGAAACCATCTGTCAAAAGAAGGCGGTCACAAGTGGCATACGGTCATGATTGTGTGAAAAAGAAAAACCGACGTTGTCAGCTAACAAACGTTTTGAAAATAACTGAAACAGTAATGAAGCCTGATACGCGTGAGAAATATAGAAATCTGAAAGGGGTGCCAGGAGTGGAATACAATGATGCGAAACAAAGTTTATCCAACAGTAGCGGAAATTCTTCTGGAAGGCTATTTGACGTTCCATATATTGGTTTGTGACCAAACCAGACTGCAGGTATCTTGTTTTTTTACAGCTTTTCGTGTTTTTCAGCAACATTAAAAGCCGGTGTGGGTGGTCTAATAAAACGGGTTGGTCGTAAATGAGTTGATTCGCCTTACGAGTTAGTTAAACAGGCTGTGCTCGAGTTGTGTTGTGGATGAAAGTGTTGTCTATCTACTTGCTTATAACTAGATTTAGAGAATTTATAAAACTATAAATTCAACCCGTTGATCTTATAACTTGTTCACATCCCCCTTAAACCGCAAAACCGTTTGCCTTGTTACATGAGTCAAGCGTGTCTGGGTCAGGGTTGCATTTATCAACACGATTGCCTAAACAGCTCGTGTTCAAGCTGGGTGATAGCAACCCCAAACTGACCATGCATTCCACCCATACTTTTTACACTTATCTACACATGTATCTTTCTTTTTTGTTTTTTGTAACAAAGGTAATTTCGACTGTGCTCGGGATTCTGATTTTTTAAGTATTATTTATAACTTTTCAGTATGTTGGAGTGGATTGTTTTAATCAACAGATCTTTTCCAGGTTTGGAAACTGAAATAAAAATGCTCAAGCTGTTGGCGGGCCTCAATCGGGCCAAAGTAGTCTTGTGGAAACCGTATCGGCGGGACCCGATGAAATCCAAGAGTCTGGTTCTATCAGTTCAGGTGCTGCTGGTGCGAATGATATAAATCATATAGTCATTGAAAACGGACCTTCAGAATGGCAGCATAAAGGGAAAAGAAATTTAAGAGTCAAGACCAAAAACGTGCAGAAAATTTTGTACCCAGAAGTCAAAATCGAATCAGACCCGATCATGACACCGTAACGGCCCCACAAAGAATTAACCGTTATCGTCTATTCCCGATTTACCGTTAATCAAAATATCAGTCTTGTGTTTATTACAATGATAATGATACAATCTCACTTTATGACGTTGATATCGAGTTTCAGGCGAGCCAAATTACCTCAAGATATTCCGTACATTTCTCTTATGAGTAAGTCGACCCGTCAAAGGATAACAGGTCATTCACGTTTAGTAGAGTTATTGATATGATTCGTGTTTCCTCATCTATCACAATCTCGGAGCTCTGAATGCATTAGTCGAAGCTAACTAGACGTGGTGGGATGTTTGAGATGGTTTCGAAGATCCAAAAAGTCGAAGAACCGAAAGTTATCGTCATAACGTGTTGAAAAAAAACAAGTGAAACACGAAGTAAAGTTAGGAAGGGGAAGTAATAGGGTAAAACAAAGAAAAGGAAAAGAAGGCATTAACGGTGTGAAAGAGACGAGTGAAACGGGGCAGGTAAAAAAGTTAGGAAGGGGGAAGTATATAAGGGATAAAACAAGGAAGCTTAAAACGCTGGATATGGTTCGATCATGTGAAACGGGGCAGCTTCAAGGGAGTGAAACCAGGGAATTTTAAAAGCCAATGAGGTTCCGGCTTGTGTTCCGCTGAAGGTGGTTTTCAGCAGGATACGTGAAGCATTGCGTATTATTAGTTAAAAGTGACCCGATACCTGGTAATCGGCATGATGTACTTTAAATCAATATGATAGAGATTTTGACTTGCTAGAGAGTTTAGATTTATAATTTAATTTTACTTTCGTGACGCCCGTTGTACAATACTGGCGATAACATAGATGTCGGCTATAGGGGTCCCGGCCTGAGTTTTGTTAATCATCTGTTTCGGTTTTTGTATAGCAAATGTGTAAACTAAGCTGTAAAAGGCTCCTGAAACCTCAGGTTAGCTGTAAGCTTTATTTTCTGAATCCAGTTGCGTTTCCGAACCGTTTGTATGGTAGTTGGAGTTTGCTTTGTAGAAGCTTTGCCGATTGAAACTAACCACCTTAGTGTGGAACAATAAATGTTGCGCGAGAGGCTCGTGTTATATGGGTTTGGTGCTTTTTGTTATGTTCATGTTAGTAATAGGTGCTGATATCTAACCTTACCCACGTACATAAACTTTCCGCTTGTATCACGATCACGAAACGATTATACGTGCTACCCATTACGTTCTTGAACGCTTTTTGGCGTAGTAGCAAACGAGACTTTTAGCCCAATGCAGCAAAAGTCCACACAGCAAATCAGCCAAATAGCAACAGGTCAACAACTACCAAAATTCACGCCCAAAAGGCTAGAGACCCAACCACACTAGCTCAGAAAAAGAATCAATTCAGGCAACAACTAAACCAAAGTCACAACGAGGCTCGCTGAACAAGCAATCTCCATATAATACCCTAAACCTACTAATGTATATTTAAAATAACTACAACTATAATAATGACACAATTATTGTTATAAGTACAAAACAAATTGAGAGACATATGTTAACATAGTATTAGTATGATATGTATTTACAAACAATATATAATGTACTCAAAAGATGCTTAGCCAACTGAAACCCACGTAAATAGCCAATATCTTAGTCAACAAGACTTTATCATCTCAATCCTTTTTGTCGATAAGTTAGTTCAGCACACATCCATATATTCCGTTTACATTCATTAACCAAAAACACAAAAGCAAAACCAACTAAATTTCTCTTTGCAAATATATAAGGGTCGAAGGCTGGTAGAACCCAATTAGTTTAGGGTTGTGATCGTGCTGTGGGTTTGTGTCCAGAGTTCGATTTCATTTGTTCTAGTGCGAGTTTAGTTGGGTTTTGGTTCGCGTTTGGGTCCGTTCGGTTTCGTGTGGTGATTTGGTACCTTCGTGTTGGGTGCGTTTTGGTTCATGGGTTTTGTATGTGCCCCTGGTGGAATCTGTGCTTGTGTTTCGCGTTTTGGATTTCGAGTTCCGTCTTCCTTCTCCATTCTTTTCAATAAATCCTTTGTTCGCTATGAGGTAGATATCTTTTAACTATCATGTTTCGTACATACTCATAACCCTCATCAATATAATAAACCCAAGAATTTATCATCAAATACAAAATCAACCTATTTTAATTATGATCACAAATACTACGGGAAATTTTGGGCTTTATACATTACTTGCATTGCCGATATCTCAAAAAAATAATGTTGCCCAATTTAGTAAAAAAACCCCCCTTACATAACTAAAGTAGACGAGCTCACGCAACCTACCTATGCCAATCCTATCTTCATATATGTCAAGCAAACATCATAACATGTCAAGTCAATATCTTAATATCATTATTACAAAGTACATTACTCATATAATGTACCATTCGCAACGTTATATCAAGACGAGCTTTAAACCGTTATCGTATACCTCTAAACCCTAATTCCATGAAAGGTTAATATCTAAAGCGAATGTACAAGCTACTAAAGCATATATACAAGTCATATAACATCTCATTTGAATATACATTCCCTCCAGAATAAGGTACAAGTCCTTTAAAGCATAATGTACAAGTCATTAATGCACGATATTCAAATAGCCGTTTTACCTCCGTTTTCCCAAGGAATCTTGTATAATCCATCAAGTACAAGTTACAAACAAGTCATATACTTCATTTACAAAAAAAAACCTAAAACCAAAATTATACTTGTGCTTGACCGAACTTCTAAACCTCAAAGATTTTGGTTTACTTGTTTTGTCTTCTTAATTCGATCACAACAGAACCTACAAAAGGTTTCATGGTTTTGGTGGTTCGACTCTAAGCAACAAAGACTCATTCGGTTCACTTGATTGTCAAGATTCATTGGTCGTTTTGTTATACACTACTAGTACTAGCATACCTCGTCGTTTGCTAAGAACGTATAGTGTGTGGAAGCTTAGAGGATTCATATTTTGATTCTTCGTGGTTTCACGCGTTGTATTATACACACGCGTATATAGAAGACGGTGTTTACGGTTACCTTTAAACGGTGTATCGTTTCGTGCTAAAAGGTACATGTTTTCTATCTTGTTAATTATTATGTTCTACAAGTGATCATTTATTCCGCTGCGTACTCGTGTTAATTAATTGTTAATTAGGTTATAAAACCTAACAAAGTTATGGCGTTTATGTTCAAGCAATTCGTTCTTGTGTTCACGACCATGCATAGTTTTGGGTTCACGTGGATCATTCAAGTTGGTGTTCATACGTTTCGATGTGTTATCGTCTTGCTCATGATAGCGATCATTCGAGTCGTATACGATGAGAACGAGTTCGGGTACGGTTCATGCCGGTGTTGTTCAAGTTGGAACCTGTCCAGGTTGTTTCGATCGGCTCATGTTCGGGTTAAACATTTTGGTTCTGTTCATTGTTGGGTCGTGGTTTGTAACTGATGGTGTGCGTTTCGGGTTGATCTTCAATCTTGTGCTCATGTTCGTCTTTTTATCTTGATCGTTTAACTAGGAGGTAATCTTGAACCTCATTTACGCTTCATTTCGATCTTTGTTTTTATAGCTTAGTCCATCTCGTAAATAAACTAATTTCATCGTAAATCATAAAAGACTACGAGAAAAGAACATGTTACTCGAATGGACTACTAATGAAGAAGTATGTCATAGTAATTTTCTAATAAAATTCTCATAATAACTTCACGTCAATTTCAAGGATTAAAAATGAAAGATTTACATGTTTGGTCCTTAATTTATAAAGCCATATACAAATTAAAGATTATGAAATTTGGACTAAGTTTGAAATCATTTTTCATGCAAGGGTATATATTGCCAACTTCTTAAACTTTAAACCACAAGGACCATTTCTGTCATTTCTAAAGTTAAACCCAAGGGCTGTTATGCCAAGTTTCAACGTCCAGGGTATAAATATATACTTTAATTAAAATCAGGGATTTAACTTGTAAATATATATATACAAGGTTATATTATATGTCAATTTCACATCTTGAAATTAAAAATAATATATTTCTAAATAAATTATAAAAATATAAATAAAAGTTATTAAACTTGTTTTTATTGAAACCCGACATATTAATCGTTATTAATTAACGATCGACGCATTTTAAATTAAATACGTTTTATATTAAACGTAATTTGTCATCAACTAACTTTTGAAGAAACATTAAAATCTATATCGTACCACAATACTAGGGAGCTTCATATTAAGAGGTTTCATCTTGGTATTACGTTCTGACTGAGTTGTTGGGTTTACGATTTAAAGTGCCCTAGCTCCTCAAACGTTTACTGAATGACTTCTGAATTATGATGGCCCGAACGGTTATACAATAATTCCAAACTCTTTAATCAAACTCATAACTCTTAAAACTAACATTCTAGAGTACAATCTTCCTAAGACTCAACATATTTACTCAGGTTGCGTGACGTGGCTGTTTACTATCATTTTACTATATCAACCTTCCCCGGTTAAGATTGTGATAAGGTCGTCAACTTTCATTTCAGAATAAATACTACATCTACATATCAGGTGAAGTTCATAGCCTCGCCTTTCAATCTTTTGAATGTTTTATAAACCCGCGAGGGGGATACATGCTTGTTACAAACTCTTTTATATACTCATTTATCTTATAACAATGTGATTACTTTTCAAAGACTTAATGAGTTTATAACCTCACATACTTTATAATCCTGTGATACCTACTATAAAATCATGAATACAAGTGTTATGCTAAACTATATGCTATCCTGATATATTATTGCCTAGGTACATGGAAATATCTATTTGGGTAGTATCTCCCAATATCTCTTTAATATCTCTTTGGGTAGTATCTCCCAATATTTATTTGGGTAATATCTCCCAATATCTCTTATATATCTCTTTGGGTAATATCTCCCAATATCTCTTTGGGTAATATCTCCCAATATCTCTTTAATATCTCTTTGGGTAGTATCTCCCAATATTTATTTGGGTAATATCTCCCAATATCTCTTATATATCTCTTTGGGTAATATCTCCCAATATCTCTTTGGGTAATATCTCCCAATATCTCTTTGGGTAGTATCTCCCAATATCTCTTTAATATCTCTTTATCTCTTTATGTGATTCATGAGTTTAGGGTGATAATACTGTTCACTATGACAATAATGTTCTTCATAACAATTATTCCTGCAATACCAACATTTCCAATTATGATAACTTGTATTTAACTATTACATTTCAAACCTATGAATTTCACTCAACCTTTGTGTTGACCCTTTTTAGCATGTTTATCTCAGGTAATTGAGCAAGTTGCGGTACGGAGTGGCATGGACTCGAAGGTGGCTGAACTGTTATCATTCAAACTTGATATTTTAGATTTTGGGACCTACATTTTGTAAAAACTCTGATTATAATGAATGATAACTAAATTTTTCCAACAACGTCTCTTTTAAAGTTGTTTTCTATGATTATGATTGTTGTATCCATGAAGTAATACCCCAGATTATCTTCCGCTGCTATATTGTAAAAATGGGGGTGTTACACTTTACGTGCTCAAAACCCTTAATTAATGACCTTCATAATTTATACAAAAAATCATCCATGTTCATTTATGAGTATATTAACTATCTTGTGATTCTCAAGTATTACTTACATGTGTAACTACCTCAAATAAAATCAAACTTCAAAACTGTCCTAATTCGGATCTGATTGCTATCAAAACCGATGTCTTCTCCCAACCGCTCTACTTCCTATTGAGGATGCTTTTATTCCTCTATGAAAATACCAACTATACTTCGAGTTTCACGGAATTATTTCCAGCTTCATCAGGAAGCAGATTCTATAACTCTTTGAAAACTGATAAAGATAAATAAAATCCCCCCCATATTCTCATCTTTATACAATAAATCCTTGTTGAAGGAACGAACAAGCATTTTAGCTAAGGAAATTACCTATTTCATCACTAGATCCTATTACTCCACCAGCTATTTTAACTCCATCTCCGGTATTACCACCATCATTACTATTTGATCCTCGATATTTCTTTGTTCCTGAAGAACTATTACCACCTAAGAAGCGAATCTGTTCCTCATCTTCTTCCTCAACTACGTTATCTAATTCATCTCGGAATCAAACTTGTAATTTGGTATCACTATCTTCCTTAGTTTATACTCCTACCCCTCCTCAGGTATTTGAAATAGAAAATGTTCCAATAAGAGTATCCTGAAACATCATGAGGGACAAATTGAAGATATTTTGAATTACTTAGATGAACTCTATCTTTACCACATCGAGAAAATGGAGGAAGGACGTATTGATAGAATGATCATACGAAGGAATAGTGACGAACTAAAGACCGAACTCAAGAAAATCCGTACTCAGATTATCAAACTTCAAAAGAAGCAGTTAGGGCAAAAGGATAAGATTGCCTTTGCTCACTACAGAATTTCTGATCTTGAACGAATCATTAAGAAAATCCAAGCTCGCCACCAATAAATCAGAAGATCTTTAGGAATGTCATCTACTACAGCTCAAATCATCAAACACTTAACTAGTTATAGCTATCATCCTAGGGGGGGACCACGGGATTGTGTGGTAAAATAAAGACCTTGTCAAATCTTGACATGTACAGTAAAATGGCGATGTTATTTATAAAGGCAATCCGGTATCTTACGTTAATCATCTCATCATCATTCATCATCACCATTCATCATCACCGTCAATTGCATCATTATACTTCGTACTTTATGAACATCCATAACCACTTAAAGTGCTTAAAAGTCAAAAATAAGCATATTCTTTAAGCATTTTAGCATCAATGTCTCTTACTTTTAAACATATGATGTCATTCTTATACGTGTTATATCTTAACTGATTGGATAGAATTCCTCCCAAAAACGTACGTCAACATCCGAAATCACCACCATAACTTTGGATGCCATCCGCAACTGACTGACTAATGATATTACTGCAGCCCTGTAAGCACACACTGCTGCCTATGGCAAGTGCTAGTAAACTTACTGGAACACCAGCAGTGAAAACGGGTAAACTACAAAGATTATCAGCAGTCAACCTTTACTGCTTTAATAGGTACGTGAAGGAGCATAGGCCTATTCGCTGGTTTAATGAACCAAATCAGTAATCTCTCGAATCATGATGTGCTGAGGGAAATTAAATACAATTGCTACTGGTACTTTACCTGACGATGCCTTAATCTCTGGTGAATGCATATGCCCACCCTATGGGAATAGAGCACGCTAATCGAACACCTGGACTGAGTTAAAAAAGGCTTCTGACGAAAAAGTATAGTCCCCGGACAGAGTATCTAGAAAAAAAGGAATGAGGAACTTTACATCTGAGTGTAAAGGGAAATGATGCTTAGCCCTATGATTAGAAAGATTCCAAGAATTAACCACCTTGTCTCCAAACAATGGCCAAACAATGAGAAACTATGAGAAAGCTTATCGAAGGTCTACCTCAAAGGCATTGAAGGAACGTTCTGCCATGAAGACCTTAAATTTGTGGAGGAAAGCCATCACAAATCCCAGAGGTTAATGGATCCGATAAAAAACGTGAAATACTATGCAAGAAACCAATGATCATAAACGAAAATTATAAGATAAGAAGACACACATTGACAACAACAACAACTACCCCAAATACCACAACAATAATCACCAACTTCACAATCGCAAAAATTACAACTACCAAATTAACCACAACAATCACAACCGTAATGTATTATTACCACCACCACAGAATAGAAGACAAGAACCTATTAGGACTTATCCTCCCAAAAGATACCATGGAAACCTTCCTTATTTAGTAATAAAATGCACCTTGCCTCACACAAAGATTGCCAACTGTCAAGTACGAACTTCCACCAAGTGGGTTATCTGACCAGAAACTGAAGAGACAAAAGAACAACCCGCTGAAAACAAATAACTCGTGGAGATTATTCAACGCTCATCAGAATCTTCTCATCTAACAACCAATCATCAATCTCGTCGTCCGTGTACTTTATATACTACTACAGATACTAAGCCTAAGTATCAACTCCTTAACATATGTAAATGTTCGTATTTAAAGTTATCCTTTGAAATAATAAAGTGAGGATTCTGTTCATCTTGTTATCTGAATGAAATCAAAACTCAACATCGTATGTCAATTCAACTTATTTTCATATTATGTTCAAACACTAAATACTCTCCTCATAACCTTTGCAACATAAATTTCATCCTCGATTATATGGGTCGTCCAAAACAGTCAACAACAGAATAGTATCTAACAATTCATTATCTACCATTACCATATATGTGTTTTTATGGCTTAGGTAAGACGATATGATCATCTTATTGAAATGAATTAGGTCACTTCTTCATTTGAATAAGGAAATTATAAATCCCGAACTAGTGAATTTATAAATTCTCATACAATGAGTTGGAACGCTTCTTTTGTAAGAGACTAATTATAAATAAGTTAGGCTTAAGAAATAACATACGTACAAACAAGTTTCTTTCAATCATTTGTAAAAACAATCCTTAATCTTTATTATATTACTCATTTTCCATTATAGCTTCATCATCTGTTCATATTGCAAAAAAATCTATATCTCACATGATTAGAAACACTCTCAAATTCATAATCATTCCTTGACATCACTCATTCCATGATCTCTGTATTCTAAAAATTTTCTATATTATGTAACGTAATAACAAGGAAACACACAAGAATCTATGCAATATCAAATGATATCAAATACCACTATGATTGGAAAATATTTGATAAAGACTTGGTGATAGTAATTACATATTATGATGTTGACTTTTAAAGGTTAATGAATAATGATTCCTTATGATCTGAGTAGCGCAACGTATTCCATCCACCCAGATTCTACCAGAATCTAGAGAAATTCTATTGACTGTCACCAAGAGGTATGATCTTGAAAATAAGTAGACGTGTGAAAGGAGGTAATTATAATTATGGTGTACAACATAATTATAAATGCATCACACACGTGAACTTGTAACCTTGATTAGCTTAACTTAAATTCATTCAATTTAACTTTAAATTAAATCTCGGGATGAGATTTCTGTAAGGGGGGAGACATAACAACCAAAGAATTATCATCAAGATCAAAACCTATTTTACTATTATCACAATTGTACGGGGAAATTTTTCGCTTTATTACATTACTTATATATCTCAGTATGTCATAACTAAAGTAGACGAGCTCACGCAACCTATCTATGACAATCCTATCTTCATATATGTCAAGCAAACATCATAACATGTCAAGTCAATATCATCCTATCATCATTACAAAGTACATTATTCCTATAATGTACCATTCGCAACGTTATATCTAAACGGGCTTTAAACCATTATCGGATGCCCTAAACCCTAATCTCATGGAAGGGTTAACTCCTTAAGTGAATGCACAAGTTACTAAAGCATATGTACAAGTAATATTATATCTCATTTGAAATATAAAATCTCTTCAAGTCAAAGTACATAATCTCTAAAGCTCAATGTACAAGTCATAACATGATCTCTAAATAATCGTTTTTTACCTCCATTCTACATTCACATCTCTTCACCACCACTTAAGCAAGCTAATATACTCATTTTACAATATATGAACCCTAATTATTCCATACATAAGCTTTCATACATCTTTTTGCACTCAAAACCCTAATTCAAAACCCTAAACCCTAAAACCGAGCTAGTTTCTAAACCATGACTGTTTTCCTTGGCTTTTATCCATATAAACCCAAAACCAACACTCAATATTGTAACAACTTATTTTACAATCATATCAACCTAATCAATCATTATTTTCATCATTTACTCGTCATTACTCATCATTTTACTCACTTGAACGTAAACAAATCCTAGAAACCCTAAATGTACCCTAATGGTTTCATTACACCCTTTACTGCATTTTAAACCATTACATAAACTAAAATAACCAACCAAAGGCCATTATAAACTCATAAAATGAGTTTACAAATCATTATCTATCATTAACTTGGCAATGTGCAAGAAAACAAAGCCTAGAAATCCTTAACGAATCCAGAAAACCTTAATAATCCCAAATTGTAACTTTGACCCAGTTTCTCATTTCAACCCATAAACTGAACCAATGACCAAACATCATTTGAATAATACATTATATAATCCACTAGTGATTTGTATTCCATCATCCAAATCAAAGATTATGCAAAATATATGCCAAGAAGTTAAGAAAACCCAAAACCGAGCCCTAGTTGAACCCGTACACCCATTTTTCAATTCTAATCCGTTATTAACCCAAAAAAATTGATAATCATTGCAATTATATAATCCCAGACCTTAACAACCAGTATTTCAACATTCCTTAATCATTTATAACAAATGTACCCTTGTTAAAACCTTGAAGAACCCGTCAAACATAAAATAGACCCGGTTTGCTTCTATGACCATTTTAACCCCTCTAAATTGCTACCATGTACAAATGACCACCCAAGAACTCTTCTAGAAGCCCTTAAGCAGCTTACCCACCTCCTTATACCTTTCCTTGGTTAAAATTAAAGCCACATGATCACCCTTGGTCCTTAAGTCTTGCCGAATTCAAAAACCACCACAAACACCCTCCACATCACCTCTCTAGCTTTCTAGACCTCACAACTCACTCCATATGAGCTCCCAATCCCAGTAGCTTATCATGTATACAGTCTTCGCACAGATCCTAAGTGTTGCATACTCGCTATATACCTTCAGACTATACACTAAATAGGACCCTAAACTCTTCATTTTTCTCATCCCCCACTTCTCCCTATAACCCTTAAATAAAAAATCCAATTGCTCTAAATAGATCCTAAGAGATCTAATAAGTCTCCAAGTACAAAAGGAGCAAAAAGAAACCAAAGAAACGAAGCCGGGAGTCGTTATTCTAGGCTTACGAAGCCGAAAGGTCCCGATTCTGTACCCTTTTTTCAAGCTATAAGCTCAAACCATTTCATCTAACATATGTTCGATTTCATAACGTCATAATGTTCCATAAGATCTTGCTAAAATCTAATATAAAGCCTTGAACTCAAAAACAATGCCTTTTTATCCAAAACCATACACCCGAAACCCATAATTTCATGTTTTTAACTTAATCTATGAGCTAAACTTGTAAACTATTGTTATAATCTATCCTAATAAGCTTATATATGTTATAATAAGTTCTTTGATAAGTCATGAAAGAATTTAATCTTAAAACCCGCGCGTTTTCATTTTAAAACCCTAATTTGACCCGATTTACCATTAGCATTATGAATCGTTAATTAAAACTTTGCTTCTTTAAACATCATATTTAGTTTATTATAACTTATAATGTCTATTGAAATGTTTAAACTAAGCTTCTGCATGGCA
Organism: Tanacetum coccineum; assembly: GCA_026074375.1. Classification (NCBI taxonomy): domain Eukaryota; kingdom Viridiplantae; phylum Streptophyta; class Magnoliopsida; order Asterales; family Asteraceae; genus Tanacetum; species Tanacetum coccineum. The sequence continues at coordinate 49,803 of BQNB010028746.1, forward strand.
GATTTTCGGACATTTTGAAAATATAATCCCTGCAAGGGGTATATATCATAACTATCGAAAGTAAAACTAAAAGGACTAAAGTGTCCATTTATTCAAAGTATAACTCCAGGTGGCCCATTAAGTTCACTTTTCAAAGTCCAAGGTTTACTTGGTATATCCATTCAAAGTGAAGGACCAAATCATAAAAATGCAAACCCTATGGGTCACTGCAATTTTCTAAACACCCATGGTCAAAATGTAACAATTTGAAAAGTTATAAAACACTTTCAAAACAATACAGACATAACTTTAATAACGCTTGACATGCTTAACCTTTCCAGATATTGAATAAAACGCTTAAAACCGATCATCGTAAGCGATATTTACCAAAAACTACGAGAAGCTTCGATATTAAAGGTTTCAATCTGGTATTACTTCTACTGAGTTGTTGGGTTTAGCGATTTAAAGTGGCCCCTAATCTCCCGTCAAACGTTTACTGAATGACTTCTGAATTAATGATGGCACGAACGGTGATACAATAATTCCAACTCTTCAATCAAACCTCATAACTCTTAAAACAAAAGTTCTAAGTACAATCTTCCTAAGACTCCCAACATATTTACTCAGCGTTTTGCGTGATGTGGCTGTTTAATAAAAACCAATTTACTATATCAACCTTCCCGGTTAGATTGTGATAAGGTTCGACAGCTTTCAATCAGATATTATACATCTACATATCAGGTTGAAGTTCAAAACCCTCGCTTTTACTTATCTACAGTTTTATTAAACTCGCGAGGGGAATACAAGCTGTTAAAAACTCTTTTACATACCCATTTATACTTATAACAATGTGATACTTTCAAAGACTTTAATGATTCATAATCTCACATCTTATAACCCGTGACACTACTATAAAATCATGAATGCAAGTTATATGCTAAACTAATGCTTATATTGATATATATTGCCTAGATACAGGAAATATCGAATTTGGGTTGTATCTCCTAATATCTCTTTAGCAACTCATTGGGGAATATCTCCCAGCATCTCTTTAGTAATATCTCCCAATATCCTTTGTTGTAATATCTCCAAAGTCTCTTTGGGTAGTATCTCCAATATCTCTTTAATATCTCATTATCTCTTATGTGATTCATAGTTTAGGTGATAAAACTGTTCCTATGACAATATGTTCTTGATAACAAATAATCCTGCATAACCAACATTCCAATTATTGATAACTTTAATGAACTATTATCATTCAAACCTATAAATTTTCCACAACCATTGTTGGTTTGTGACCCTTTTTAGCATTTTATCTCAGGCAGATTGAGCAAGTTGCGGTAACGGATTTGGCATGGACTCAAGGTTGCAGAACAGGTTATCATTCAAACTAGATATTTATAAGATAATTTTAGTTTTTATTTTTGTGAGGGACCTACATTTTGTAAAAACTCTATTATAATGAATGATAACTAAATTTTTCCAAGAAATATGAAAAAAAAAAAAAGGGGATATAATAAATAAAGAAAAAAAAAAACAGGGATATAAAGTAACAAAATATAATTGGGGATCAACGTCTCTTTTAAAGTTGTTTTCTATGATTATGATTGTTGTATCCATGAAGTAATACCCAGATTATCTTCCGCTGCTATATTGTAAAAATGGGGGTGTTACACTTATTTAGCATTCTTATCCGATAAACTATCATAAATATGATAACAACCCATTGACAAAATAAAACATACCACACGGTAAGCAATATTAAGACATCCTGTCAAATGACCAGTGGTTTCATCAACAGCTTCGGGTGCTCCTTCACAATCACTCCTCTACATCAAAAGAAACTCTATTAATTTCCGAACCTGAGGTTGACCTGAAAAGTCAAAATGTAAATTGTACTTGATAAAAGTCAACTGCAATATAATTTGGCCAACGGTTTCCTGCTGCTATCTAGCACGTGTTCATCATAGAGATAATAGGAGCAGAATTATCAATACAAGCTCTAGTGACATTGGGATTAGTTGAGAAGTAGTTTTGAAGAACCAATGACCGCGATGTTGTGTTCATTGGAGATGATTCAGACCTACTTGGACAAGAACCCGCAACTTACCCCTCATTTCTATCTGAGATCTTAATTTATAGATTTAAAACTGCTAAAAAAGCCAAACATTTTTGCACTAACCGAGCCAAACTTACATTGATTTTCCACAATGTATGACCACTCATAAGAGATCCCTTTAGATGCCTCTTTTTATTTTTTTTGAGGTGAAGACTATTAACCGTTGGTTCTGTTTAACCATGTCTGTTTAAAGTCGTCCATCATCCACCATTTTTAGGCATCGGCTCACAGGAAAAACATTGTTTTTTTGAGTCAGCTGCATCAAAAACCTTTGTTAAACCATTTGAGGATTTGACATAATCCTCAATGAAAATGGTGATGATTTCTGATGGATTTGCTTGCAGAAACTTTTGAATCTCGCGTAGCACATTAATAGCCAGTTGCTACAAATCCAAAACACAAATTATTAAATGATATGTATCACACATTACAAAATTGCAAAATTCTTTTGGATTTTGTTTGAACTAGCTTCTGACTTACACATGTTGTGAAATTGTAGCATTGTCCGTCAAAGGAATGGCATAACCAAATATCATTGTTGAAGTCGTACATGTCCAAAATAAGCCCTCGAACACCATTCTAGTTACAAAATAAAAAGGGATCATTGTTAAAGGAATTTTAGTTTGTTCTGTTTCTTACTTTTATATTACAGTTTTCACTATGATATAAAAACAAGTCAAGATAAAAGCCAGCAAAATGTATACAACAAATGATATACAGGGGAATATTGAAGGTTTATCATTACTTTAACTTTTAAATTTGTGATCAGAGATATCAAAACCACATACTAAAACCAACATAGTAATAACAACTTTTTCTTTAGTTCATTTAAATAATCATACTTCATTTTCTGGTCGGGCCATCTCTGATTGCCAGGACCGATCCAAAAGTTGCTCATTTTAGTGAACCAAGGCTCGTTGTAAGTTACAGTCAAAACTACAGCATCACAGTACAAAACTACCGCATCACAGTTATATAATATCATGCCCACATTTTATCAAACACCTGGTGTGCAGGTTCCACATACATATTTTTCATCTGGTTTTCCTCTCAAATTCGTTCTAGATGTAGTGAAAAAAAAGATTTACTCTAACTAACTCACAAACTTTGTGTAAGTGATTCAGCAAGTAAAAAATCAATTGTAACTTTCATCAACAATTCAATTTATCAAAACAAGATATTAAGATCTTACATTGTTCGTAGATGATCAACTAGTTGTTCATGATGAAAACTTGTTATTAATGGATGACGAACAATCGTTATTCGTTGATGATGAACAACCAATCGACATATCAAGAATCAATCAATAGTATCGATCGAATAAGTTGAGAATAAGGTGGAGAATGGGGAAATTAGGTGGAGAGACAGTGGTGAGGTCGATGCAAGTGTAAAAAATAAAAGAAAAAACAATAGCTATATATAATATATAGTAAGTATATTATATGTATGGTACGGTATAGTATATGTATGTATGTACATATAGTATTATATATATAATAATATATAGTACACACAACACACAATATATAAATAATATATATATATATATATATATATATATTACATAAGTATATATCTATATATTTATATATATATATGATTATTGGTGTGTGTTTGTGTGTTAAATATTATGAATAAATATATATAAAATATAATTGTCTATAGTGTTCGTAAATACATGTAAAAATATATATATATATATATATAAATATAAATATAGAATATCTATATATATAATAATGGGATGTGATTTTAGAGAAAAACCATATTTTGCCGAGAAAACCCAGAAAACTCAGAAAACCAAACAAATGCCCTAAAAAAACCAAACAGATGCCCTAATTTTTTTTGCAACAAAAAATTATTTTTTCAGGCAAATATGGCCACGATATAAAGTCTTATAAAAACTCAAAAACCAAACAGATGCCCTAATTTTTTCAGGCTATACAAAAGATTTTTTAGGGCATCTGTTTAGTTTTTTAGGGCATCTGTTTGGTTTTTTTGGGTTTTTACAGAGAGTAAATCGAGGTCATATTTGCCTGAAAAAACAATTTTTAGCCTGAAAAAATTAGGGCATCTGTTTGGTATATTTTAGGGCATTTGATTGTTTTTCTGGTTTTCCATCAAAATTAGGTTTTCTCTCGTATCTCAACCCTATATATATAATATATATATATATATAAATATATAATAAATAAATATAATATTATATAATATATATATAATATATATATTTGATAAATCTATAAATATATATATATATATATATTGTGTGTGTGTGTGTGTGGTGTATGTGTAAATATAATATATAGTATTATTATATTATATATATATATAATATATATATATAATATAATATATAAAAAGTATATATATATATATATATATATATATATAGGGGTGCGTTCAAATGAGAAGGCCAATTTTTGTGAGAAGAAAAGAAAAGATCCTAGCCTTCCATCCATCCCCTCCTTTTTTTAATCTAAAGGCTTAGATTTATTTACCATTTAAACTAAATATACTAGCAAGGGTATTTTTGTCACTACAAACCATCATAAGACATATATAAAGTGAAAAAAACACACACACATCCCACATATCAAGGTGAAAACACAGACAATCCTTTAACCTTCATCATCGCCTCCGATCATAATAACCAACTACCATCGCAAATTAGAATCATTCAACCACCCTAAATTAGTGCCATTCAACCACCGCAGATAACCGTCATTCAATTACCGCGATCATCGCCGATCATAATAACTAACATAATCACTGCAATCGCAACCGTAAATCATCACCTTCAACGATAATCATCAAAACCCTAAAAATCAAATTCGATCATAAATTGCAATAAAATATGAATTAACAAGATGCGGATTTGGATGAAATTCAACCAGCGGAAACATAAATTAGTGAAGAAAATGATTTGTTTAGATCAGATTACACTGAGATTTCAAGTAATTGTCATTTTTTATTATTACTAATTTACTATTATACTTATTTTGTTAAAATTAGTGTAGAATTGTGAATTATTATGCATTTGAAGTTATTATCATTGTTTAAGCTTTAAATATGTCACATGTGAAAGTAGATTATGAATTAGATCTTGATTGTTATAGGTGACTTAACTTGTTTGCGTAAAGTAGAATATAACAGACATTAAGTCTAGTAACAGTATCTTTGCTCATTAAAATTATGTTAAAGGTATTCATGTTTATGTTTAGTAACATATCTTCGCCTGAGAAAATAGTCCAAAGATTAAGTTTAGTAAAGAGTCTTCACAGGTGAAAATATTCCGGATATTAAGTTTAGTAAGAGTCTTCACGCGTGAAAATATTCCATAGATTAAGTTTAGTAAGATTCTTCACGGGTGAAAATGTTCCAGCGATTAAGTTTAGTAAGAGTCTTCGCGTGTGAGATTAAGTTTAGTAAAAGTTTTCGCTCGTGAAAATATTTCAGAGATTAAGCTTAGTAAGATTCTTCGCGCGTGAAAATATTCTAGAGATGAAGTTTATAAAAAAATTACCCTATTGGGAAGAGAAATATGCCTAGATTAATTTCCTTTTCACATATTTTTCATCAAGGTTAAACTTTATGGATGCAGGTGTTTTCATACTACATTTTCCTGGAAGATATGTCAGATAGTCATGCAATCTCAGTTCTATCACAGGTACACATCGATAAAAGCTCTGGATCCAATTATTTTTATCAAATTTTATTCTTCTTGAAGTGGTTCTGTGGATACTATATGATGCTGTCGAAGTTTTCATTTCCTACTAGCTTTAGCATCCTGTTTTTATTTTTGTATAAGGATATCTTTAATGATCTTGTGTAACTCCTATATTTCTTGTCTTATGATTAATATTTGGTGCTGAAACATTTGAACGTTTAGCTTTCCTTCTATGCTATTGTTGAGATATATAGGATTAGTATTATTCAATTTCGACATTGTTGGTGACTTGTATAGTTTTACTGAAGCAAGTTTCTTAGTTTGGTTTCCTGAGAATATAGGTTAGCTAAAAAAGTAGTAAGATAGGCCTGATATTAGCTAAAATGGTTTAGTTATCTACTTATCTTATACTGTAACAATCTACTCCTTTGGATAAACGTTTAGGGTTTAGGAGGGTGTACTCATCAACAATAGACTTTGGACGACTCTCCAACGGTTCAACCCACATAACCACATTTGAGATGAAAACACCACCCAAATCAACCCATTAATAAGTAAATGGGTCAAAATTGCGATCTCTATTTAGCAGATAAAAAAATGCTAACCTTCCTAAATAAAGTGCATCTCCAAGAAACGGATCCCATAACAACTGCAATGACAATTGATATAGGCTTGGACAAGGCTACATAAACCGGACCTTTTCTATTGAGGCACGGTTACGAAATGCTAACTCTTATACTGCCTACATTGAACCAATATCAGAAATAATATATCATATTCACTTCATTA
>BQNB010028747.1:0-31936 GCA_026074375.1 Tanacetum coccineum
ACTCTATACTACTTCTCGGTATTATTGATCTTGTTGATTTTTAGACTTATATATATTTTATATTATATTATATATTATATATATATATAGTGTAAATTTCACGAATCAATGGCCCAAATTTTCAAAATTTTTAGCACATAATCATTAATGATGAAGACTGAGTTAATGCATTTTCCTATATTTCATACGTATTAACTCGTGTATTATAAAGACCCCTTGACTTTTGACCATTGTTTTTACCTTATGGAATTTGAATGCGACCAGTGACGGGGAGATTGTGGACTTAGGAAACTATTTGTTTTGTATTTTTATTTAACAACAATTAAATATGCATCCCATGTCTTTATCCTACCATATACATTCTTCATCCTAACCGCGGGTTTTGCTCGAATGAGGGAGTAAGCAATCATACATGTCTCATCCGTTGTTACGGATGTGTATGTGTGGTTTTGTCGCCCTTTGTAGTGTAACGCGTTTTGGTGAAAGATTGTTTGAATGATCAAAACCCCGTAAGCCTTTGTGTTGTGTCAACTCATTTGCCTTTTTGAACAGTTGCATCTAGACTCTAGTGGTGAAGCTTAGTATCCTGGCCAAGCTTATGATAGAATACTCGCCATGACTGAGTAGTTGAGTGATCACCAAAAATGAAACGCATAGATTAGTGAGAGTGTGAGTGTGATTTGTTTTTCCTTTTTATGAGGTGCTCGGTTTAGAATTTTCTAGCATAGGTAATTTTTAACTTCATATCTTCCTAGATAACTAGGGAGATATCTTTTTAAAAACTATTTAAAAGGTTCTACTTGATGGCAAGTAGAAGTTAAGTGGGGGATATTTGATAACATCAAATATTTAATACTTTTTCATATCAAATTCCCGCGTTTATTGCCTTGATTTATATCACTTTTATATGAATTCGATATTTATTTCAATTATTTTGTTAATTCAGGTAAATTAAGGCAATGGAACAAAAAATGGCGAAAATGGCGAATTTAGTGCCAATACTAATTTATTTAGTAGAAGTACTAAAATTTATGGAGAGCTACTAAATTTCTACATGATGTAGCTCAAATGCCAATATGAAAAATAGTACCACTACTATATTATTTAGTAGGGGTACTATATTTTTAATAATTAATGATGCCGAATCAGAAGCTTAGAAGATGTTACGGCGTAACGTCCCGCTAGGTTACACCGTAACCACTTAGTTATTACGAAGATTTGGATGATCATTTAGTTAATATGAAGATTCAGTGCTGACGAGGCTTTACGGCGTAATGTCATATATAGTTATGCCGTAATCATTTATTATGTAAAAGATTTTGATGATTGACTAAGGGTTATGACGCAATGCTATTATTAATTACGTCATAACCAAAATATCTCTTAATGAAGGAAAGCCGCGTCAAGAAGGTTACGGCGTAACCATATATTTGGTTACGCCTTAAAGTCACAGGGACGTATTGTGTACAAAATATTATGAAGTTTCACTTTACACCACTAACTCCGAGGGCCTAAGTCATACAAAGACAAAGTTCTTGTTTTAGTATAAATACTAATCAATTCATTGAATTGATATCATTAATTCTGTTCGAGTGGTGCGCGGTCGAAAGAAAGAAAAGCAGAGAAAGTAAGCAACCTAGCTGCCTGCTTAGGGTATAGGGCAAACCCTTCGGGGTTTGCCATGTCGTTCGACTAGGGGATCGGAAGCATTAATTTCGCACAACTTGTAATTATACTTCAACTTTTTGTGGTCAATTTAATTATATTATTTTGGCTTACTGGATCCATCCATATAATTTTTGATGTTATTTTTATTGGTTATGTTTTATTATTTGTTCTTGGCATTTAATTATTTCAATTATCTTATGATTATTATGTTATGATCTCGTTGTTTTATCGTTTTCTTTATTAAGTTTTATGTTGCATAATCTTGATGTTAGTCTTAGATCTGGATAGCGAGAACGCTAAGTGCAAAGTTACCGACTTCACCTGGATGTTCTCAGTTCTCCAGTCGTAGTATCCGTATACATTTTGCAGCTTTAGCACCGGTTTAATTATAATTCAGCCTCGGCCCTTACTCTCGTGAAGAAGTAAGCTTTTACCATTGACGTTCCTCTCTAGTATTAGGCGTGACGAGTATTCGAGTCGTGGTTGGGTTAACATTTAACCATATGAGGAATTTTAAGATTGCGACAGGACATTGCACTAGAGATCATAGTAATTAATTGCGTTTTTCCTTTCTAGTTGTTCACCACTATTCCAAATCCCTTTTTGACAAGCTAGGCTTACCACCAAAACAGCTAGACAATAATCTCAAATACTCAAACATGTTTTCTTTCCTGTTTTATTAGGTAGAATAATAAAATCAATTAGACGATTAGAGACACAAACCGTTCTTTAGGTCGACACTCGTACTTACCAATCACTACACTATACACGATAGGGTACATTGCTATTTAGTGCTAGAATAGTTAAGGGTAAGTTATGATAATAAAAGTAAAACCTTATGTATTTTATTAAAAAAAATTACTCACCACAACATATTTTCTAGATCAGAAGGAGTTGAACATGAGACAACATAGATGGTTAGAGCTACTAAGTGATTACGATTGTGAGATTCGTTATCATCAGGAGAGGCGAACGTGGTGGCAGATGCCTTGAGCCAAAAGGAAAGGATTAAGCCGCTACGAGTTCGGGCTTTAGTCATGACGATTAGTTTGAACCTCCCTGTGCGAATTTTGAATGCTCAAGTTGAGGCGAGAAAAGAGGAGAATTACGCAATGGAAGACTGTTGGTATGATCAAGAAACTTAAGACCTCGTTCTGATGGAACATTTATGCGAAGAGATAGAGATGGATACCCTGTTTCGATGACCTGATAGATTGATTATGCACAGAGTCGATCAGTCAAAGTATTCGATACATCCAGGAACAGACAAGATGTATCAAACTTAAGGAATTGTATTGGTGGCCTAATATGGAAGGTTGAGATTGGCCACCAAAGCCAGTTAAGTGTCCTGACCATGTGCCAAATTATGTGCCTAATACCAAAAACCATCTAGATTGTTGGTTCAACCTGTGATTCCCGTATGGAAGTGGGAAAATATCATGATGGATTTCGTTACTAAACTGCCAAAGAGAGTGACTGGTCAACATACTATTTAGGTAATTGTTGAACGTCTTACTAAGTCTGCTTATTTTCTACCAATGAAAGAAACTGACTCGATGGAGAAGTTAATGAGACAGTACTTGAAGGAAGTTGTCTCGAGTCATAGAGTGCCCGTTTGGATCATCTCTGATCGAGATGGTAGATTCACATCCTAATTTTGGCAGTCACTTCAGAATGCCCTAGGTACTCAATTGAATATGAGTACGGCATACCATCCACGGACCAATGGTTAGAGTGAAAGGACAAGCCAAACCTTAGAGGACATGATGCGTGCTTGTGTGATCGACTTTGGAAAGGGTTGGGATAGGCATCTCCCTTTGTTAGAGTTTTTGTATAACAATAGTTATCACACGCGTATCAATGCTTGACCATTCGAGGCACTATACGGTCGAAAGTGTTGATCGCTTGTCTGTGGGATGAGGTTGGAGACGCTCAGCTCACTGGCCTAGAGATTGTCTGGGAAACTACAAAAAAGATTTTCCAAATCAAGCAACGTATTTAAGCTGCACGTGATAGACAGAAGAGCTTCGCTAACAGAAACCGTAGACCCTTATAGTTTCAAGTTGGAGATATGGTCATGCTGAAGGTGTCCCATTGGAAAGGAGTGATACGTTTTAGAAAACGGGGAAAGCTGAACCCTCATTATATTAGACCATTTAAGGTTCTTGCTAAGGTTGGAACGATTGCCTATCGACTTGAACTTCTGGAGTAGCTGAACTGAGTTCACGGTACTTTTCACGTTTCCAATCTAAAGAAGTGCTTCTCCGACTAACCGCTCGTCATTCAGTAGAGAAATTCAAATGATGAAAGCTAAACTTCGTCGACGAACCGACAAAAACATGATCGAGAAGTCACCGCGGACGATTGAAAGCAAGAGGTGCCGGCATTCCTAATCTGTGAAGGCCAGTAGTACGTGAACTCCGCGGTGCGAGGGTCTTGAGGTTACTTAGTAGCGTGCGAGGACCAGAATGAATGTGAAGGAAAAGCCACATAGCTCTTTGCCATAACGCCTGCGACCCACGTCAATGCGGCGTGGGACAGGGGACGAGTGATCGTAGCGTAGGTAAGCACGTCTAACGGAGAGAGTGAATGACACGACCTGTAGGAAAAATCCCTAGGATGATTCGTGTCGTTGGATGTTATTCGTGGATATTTTTGTAGTATTGACTGTTAATTGAGATTCGTGTTGAGAGTTTTGACGGAGATTAGTGCCGTAGTATCGCGCGCTGAGACGTGATAAGGTAGCGGCGAGCGCGCCGGGGGAGGGCATACCTGGGTTTGATATTATGGATAGTAGTAGTCTTTTAGTAAGAGTTGACGCGTAGTTTACGTTTCATCGAGCTGGTATGATTACGTTTATGTGGGGGGGGGGGGGGGGGGGGGGGGGGGGGGGGAGGAATTTTTATTTTTTATGAATTATGACGCGAATGGTTTTAGTTTTTGATTAGAGGACGAGAGAACACCTGTGTACGGAAAATATCTGAAAGAGTAGGAAGAGGAGAGAGAGCAAAGGTACAGAGGGAATCATAGTGTAGATCTTAAGCGGAAACAAAGCGATCAAATAATTATGGCAATAACAAAAACTGCCCGCCTTTTGAATACTACCCTAGGGGTGCGTAGCCCCTGCCCCAACCGCCCCTCCGGAAACGATGCTCCTACAATTATAGTGCGAGATCTTGTCCCCCTGAGGTGCTTAGCGAAAGCCGGAGGTTGTATTCGCATACAGGAAAGGGAGAGCTAGTTCAAGATCCCTTCAATTATAGCGCACGACACTTGGATACGCGAGACCTACATGAGATTCCAACGCGGCTTCATAGTCGTTAGCTTTCCATGTCATTAACTCTCATCTGAAAGACACGCACATAAATTTATTCCTCTCCTCTCCGCGTATTGTTTCGTCGTGCGAAAGCGTCCGGAGGAAGCGACCACACGCCAACGCGACCACCATTTGACAAAGGCTTTAATCAATAAGTTGAGATATCAATGTTTCTTCGCGGATATGATTAATATATTACTTATGGTTATTGTTAAAGAGACACTGAGTTATGCCGGGTTAGATTTAGTAGCATGTGCGAGCGCTCTTCAAGAATGCCATCGTGAGAGCGTAGTGATAAGTTTACCTGTTTTCAAGAGATATGACTGATGTGACGTGATCGTAATCCTGTAGTCGTCATTTAGAAGCTAGATTGTAGCGTGGAAGGCTTGTTGAAATAAAAATCAAAGCTTTAAATTTACATAAACCCTAAAAAGGTTTATGTATGGTTTGAAAATTATAAAAAGGGGAACAAGAAAAGATTAGTTAGCTTTGATCGTGTGTGAGCGATGAATAAAGAAAATTTTTCCTAAAGCATTTTGCCTTAGTTTTAGCTTATTCGAGAGGCGATGCTATTATACTTAATTTGAGTGCTTATTAGTTCCTCAATTCAACATAGAACCATAGAAGTGTTTCAACTTTAATTTCTTATTTAGGCGATATGTCTTAGAAATAGTCGACTTATTTTTGTAGCTTATTTGATTTCTGCGAATAAGGGTTATTACGTCGTTATTAGCTTAGATAAAGAAAGCCGCAAACAGCTTAATGCCCTGAATGGTTTACAGGATATAGATTAAAAAGACTCGGTCACGCGCTTGTATTTACTGTTTAGAGATTATAGCTCTGAGCGGATTTACGTGAGAGTTATTAGTAAGGTTTTCGGTAAGTATGACAAGTGTGGTAACAAATAGCCCGTATCATTGTTGTGTAAGTGAGCGTAAATAAGCCACTTCCAACTTTGTACGAGTTGAGGCTGCAGTGTCATGTAGCTAGTTTCCTTTTCATTTAGGAAAACACATTTTCTCTCACATAAGAGCAAACTCTCACATTATTCTCGTCTCTAAAACGTACGCAATCAATAATCTAGCGCGCGTTGTTATGATATATGATTATACCATAGAATTGGTTATGCAATACTTACGGGATGATTAGAACTGAGGTGTATGTGTGCTGATTTCAATGCTTGTAGGTTAGATCGGTAAAAGTGTAACCATTGAAGGCTCCTATCTCTTTTTTGAAGATCGTGCCTGAATTTTGATGAGTTTTTGTATAGCATAAAGATTGGGTGTGGGGAGTGTTTTAATATGCTATGAGTGCCATGAGAGTGTAACTGGGGTGTGTTGTGCGAAAAGCGCCGACATCAAAATCGGTTCAAAAGGGTGTCGAGTAGATTGAAGTGAGTATTATTTGATGTTAGCGCAACGAAATCGTTGTGACTACGTAGAGGGGGTTGGCCAAGATTGACTTGCCCGGTGTGTGTTGCGAGAAAAGTATAATGATTTACTTAATAGTGTAAACCAACCCTCTGAGCACAGCGGCGGGAGAGAGTCTAATGGGTGGCGAGATGCGAGGCGGACGGGGATGGGCTAGTGAAGTGACTAAGAATGGGCACGAGGAGGCGAGAGAGCCAGCGGTTTTGCGTTACCGACGTATTGTGAACGATGTGTGGTCGAGGAGAGCGTCGAAGAACGAGTTGCAGTAGGCATACTGAGAGCAGGCGAGGTTGCTTACGCGAGACGGTTCCTCCTGAGAGACGCCACGTTTGAACTGTTTAACAGACTGGTTGAAAATTTTAATAGCAAATATCATAAAGAGAAACTGGGCGTTTGAAAAGCTCAACGGGGCGTGGTGAGATGTATAGTAAAAGTAGAGAGTGCACCGGGCGGTTTGTATTGCTTTCATATCGCGTCGTGTTTCTTGGCGCTCGAGTTGTGTTTCGGTCAGTTTGCCTTAAAATTCTAATCAGAAGTTGCGCTTATTAGTATGCTTTGCACGTGTTGAGTGTAGCGCGTGGCATGTCGGCGAGGTTTGAGGCTTTCTGGTGCGATATGCGAAGGAGGTTGAAATAGTGTTCGAAGACTGAGGGGACTTTAAAGATCACGGAAAACCAGAGAACAGAATACGATAACCTCAACCGCGCTGTTTAACGTACACTCAGCTAATCATAGATGTGCTGCGTATCAGAGAACGCAGCAGCGAAATCGAAGTAGACGAACAATAGTACTAGTTATGGTGCGCGTGGCAAGACGATTCGAGTAGTCCAGTTTCTTGATAGAGACAAGGACGCCGGCACGCAGATATATGCCTTTATAAACAGAGGCTGTGTCGTCGTTGGCAACAGACGTAGTCGTAGCTTTAGCACTTTCGAGGGTGAACGGAGGGTGAGTAGAGTGTTGATGAAACAGACAGGTGAATGTCCATTGAAAGTAAGAGGACCTGAGTACCAAGAGTAGTGAGAGCGTCCGGAATGGCGATTGCGAGTGTGCAGGGGAGATACTGGGAGGTGTGGTGCGCGGAGACACGCGAATGGTGTGCCGCGTACGTGCAAGTGCGTTCGCCTTGAGACGGACCGTTCGAGCTGAAGACGAACAGGAAGATGGTAAGTAAAGCTGACATACTGAGAGGGGTCAAGGAGCCAATGAGAGCGGCTAGCTTGCAAGTATACCAAAGTACGGATCGAACTCGCGCGACCGAGAGCAGCCACGAGATACTGACGCCAGCGCGGACATTTGGGAAACGTAAACGTATGATTACTGGAAGGTTCTGTTTTAAACAAAAGGATGACCTGGGAATCTCATTAGAACTATGAATAGGAACCAAGCCGCGTTCCTGACAAGCGCCGCGAGCGGATGACTAACGCGCGAAGATCGCGTGTGCGAGAGCGCTGTGTGTATGAGTGGTTAACGAAGTGCGAGCAATAGTACATGATACAGCATGCGAGAATGGACCCAGTCCCGATGCCGGCTTAGCTTCAGAATTTGAAAGGCGACGCAGTTGAACCAGAGTAGAGTAATTCATACTGAAGTCAAACATAATAAGGTTTGAAGGATTCAAATTTGATCAGCTTTAACCTAATTTGAAGCAACATGAAGTAACATGTCTAATGAGAACAGAACGAATGATGGAAAGATCCTTCAACCAACTAAAATCCTTTGGCAGTAAGTGTCCGAATGCCTCATGTTCAGCAGTATCCAACACAATCATCCAAGTCTCGACACCCTCAAATGAAACCATCCTCCTGCTGACAACTTTCAACTGGACTTCAGGAAGTTCTTCAACGAAAACTTGATTGAAATTTATCCAACTCACTTTCCCCGTCCTCACTTAATCGTACAAATCACATCTCTTTCCATCAAACAAACAATCAACTTAAGCGTACATCTAATGCAAGGAACACAGCTACGGTATCAAGACGGTCAAGTTGATTGTTCAAGATGTCCGTGGAAGATACAATGCGGAACAATCAAGGAAAACCATTTCAGAGAAACAATGCAAAGAGACATGATGTAGCTGGAATGTAGAGGTCAGAACATAGGAGGCATTAATAATCCGGTACCAGGACGCATAGACAAACCCATTAAATGCTACAACTTTAACGTACTAGGCACCATAGCACAGAATGACCAAGCCAAAACGACTTCAAGATTCCAGACTACTTCAAGGACAAGAATGCTACTAATGCAAGCCCAGAGAATTGTGGCAAGTTACTGGACGAAGAACATCGTTGTTTCTTGCAGGAAACAGATTATCAAACATTGATGAGGATGTGGATAATTCACAGAATTTAACCGAGAATGATTTGCACTTAATATGGACCATATCTTGAGAACTTATGAATTGATGCATTCGACTCTGATGTTGACTGAGGTCCACCCACACAACGCATGATCATTGGACATTTCTCACATCGAAAGATCGAATCTACATGAAGCCGGCCCATCATATGAACTCAAATACGTCCGTATGAGGTACAAGATCATGAATACCTGGTTAATCCAAATTATGAGGTATCATGAAGGTACAGAGGTGAAACCGATGAACAACAAAACTAACGTTTGTTGGGAACCTCTGATGCAGACTAAACGAGTTAATATAATATTATTCCGTATGATCAGTATGTGGAAGACAACGAAGATCATGATGTTCAATAGAAATGTATCATCGTGCGAATATGCATTGATGTCAATTCACATGAAATTCATGAACAGGGGAGTACAAATAGATTAGCAAATTAAACCATACATAATAATTAATGATTCATTGACCACTAAACTTGCGAGATATAAGGAACTGGTCGTGGAATAGAAAAACGGGGCAAAGTTTGAATTACTGATAGAGAACGAAAAATTGATGAACAAATAAAATAATAAATCTAGATACGAACTAGAAAGGAAAACTCTTTAAAATACATAACGTTCATCAGCACAAATACTACTTAGAGTTTCTATTCTACTCCTTGGCCATTATAATCAAAGACAAAGAAGTAATCATTTGAAAAGGAATTTTTAAACAAAAAGAAGACAAATTCCTTGAAGAGTTTTTAGACATAAAAAGGCTAAAAGGATAAGATCGAAGATAATTATAAAAACAAAAAGATTAGTCTGTTCAAACGGTTCACATTTATGTAAAACCAAAATCGTTTATATGAAAAGAACAAGGTAGCAATAGCTACAAAAATCCTTATGCCTCACTCAGTAAGCAAAGCAAGCTTATGTCTGCATAAGTAAAATGGACATGTACTAGTCACTGACCAATCATCCACCCACAGTTATACAAGACTCAGAGGAATGGACGCGGAGATAGCGAGATAACTAAGAATAGAATGCTATTGAAAATGCAAAGCCCCCTATGTGTGGAAAATAAAGTTAGGATTGGCCCCCCGTGCCTACCCCTCGATTACTCAAAAGAGAACTATTGCAAAGCCTTTGCCCCCAACGAAATCTGACCCCAGAACAGATAATTTGGGGTCCATCAGATGACAAATAACAGGAAAATAGCTGAGACCTTCAGTTCTAAAAACCAATTACAGCATTGAACACAGTGTATCCACCCAAAACTCCTGTCAAGCTTGTCCCCAAGTTCTTCCAACTAAAAAGTCAAGTGTAGATTAATCTTTTATGTACTCACACAACTTTTTAACAGAATTCACAAAACTTGCAAAACTAGAATCACCCCAACAGGTTTTACAGAGGAAAGAGGTTTTGAGCAAACAAAAAAGGATGTTACCATCACTGAAGTTATTCCCATTTTTCAAAACTTTTAAAGAACACTTTATTGGAGTTCAAACAGCCCTCTTTAAAGAAGTTAAAGAAATGGAAGAAATTTTGATCAAATGAATAACGAAGTAGGACAAGAATACTGTAACAAGCAATGTGCTGAAAAGTAAAACAACAAAAACTTCTCATTTGAAAATGCGAATCTGATTGCAAATTGTTTGCGACTCACTGTTGTATGATGTGCAAAAATCCGTTGTCTAGATCTTGAAGCTACATGTCAAAGTTCATAATGAGTCAAAACATATTTCAAAACTTGAAAGGGTATACCTAAATTTGCAATAAAGTATCAACCATCTCAAGAGAGTTTTGATAATAAAAAAGATTCCACACACATCGCAGGAAGCTCCCTGAATTAACTCATTCTTTAAGATCAGAAACTTGAACATCAGATTCAAGAAAAGATAACGTGATTAGAGACTTTTGAAAGTTCTAGTCGCTAATGTGAATGACAGAAGTTTGTGACTTATAAGCTAAAGAACGTCACTAGCTCTTATTGAACTAAATGATAGCGTTAAAGTAAACTAGAAAAAGGTCCAAACACATTAGCAAGGAAGGTATGACTCAATTAAGATTATGCATACTCACAACAAGAGAAAATACATCTACCATGTTAATATGAAATTGAAGTCTAAAACTCAATAAAGCAAGAAGTCCTTGTTTCACTAGTGACTATGTCAAACCAAAAGTTCTTAAAGGCGCGCCTTGCATGTATGCCCATTGACGTTAAACCCATCCCTCATCTCCTTAAGAACAATAGTATGCTCTTTAAACTATTTCAGCCATCTTAATGAGAGAGTAGAAAACATTCGAGAGATTTAAGAGGAAGCTAGAGTAGTTAAACCACTAATAATGCACTTTATTATGCTTGCCAATAACACGAAAGTAATCTCAGGAATTGATAGAATTGTGGTTGGACACTTGCCAAAAGGTTTCAAATGAAAAAGAAAACAAGGCTCTTCAACCTGGCCACTAGGAAAAAGCAAGTTTACTTTTAGTGATAATAAACCAGGAAACTTCATCACAACACCACAGAACCACGAAAGCATACCATAAAGTTCAACAGACTAATATCCTGTGATGCTTCTACAGGAGTAACGCTTCTACTAAAAGCAAAAGCGGATCAAGAGCCTAGAAGCAAATAACAAAGAAAAAAAAAGGATCACGGCCAGCTAAGGAAGGAGAATATGAAGAAAGTAGAAGTACACCTTAGGACAAATAAGTCAGTATTGTTAGCCTCACTTTTAGTGAAGCTGGCGTCTTACATGTGAATTGGATAGTATTTGGACAATGCGTGGTTACGCAGGGGTCATTTATGTTAACTAGAATAGTTAGCTTTTTTCTTTTAGTCTAATATACCCCTCATCGGCTCTCCATTGGGGGTGGATGTTCATTTTTTCTTTTTTTCTTAATCTAATCTTTCATCTTTTAGTGTTCATCCCCTCTCTCTACTTTCTCTCACTAAAACTAATAATGTTTCATCTAATGTATTTTGATCAACCAAGACCTCCCGAAAAGGTGTTTTTTATCCTTGTCAATTGGTATCAAGAGCTAACCGGGGGTGTATTGTATTCGAGTGTGTTGTGTTTGTGATTTCGTTTTTTATGAGCTCATTGGTTCGGCGTTGTTCCTTGGCTTACAAGCGTTTCGTCATAGTCATTTCTTGCGTGGCTAAGACAAACACAAGGACGGAAAGAAGAAAAGAACGAGTGTATTCTTAGAAGTTGGGATCGAACGAGTGGAAACGCAGTTGGACTCGAACGAGTGGATCGATCAAGACGATCGAACTAAGGAAAATCTTTGAAGACCGAACTAAGAGGATCGAACGAGTGTATTCTTAAGTTGGGATCGAACGAGTGGAAACGCAGTGGGACTCGAACGAGCGAAAGTCTTGTGTGGATCGAACGAGTGGAAACGCAGTGGGACTCGAACGAGCGAAAGTCTTGTGTGGATCGAACGAGTGGAAAACTTTTGAGGATCGAACAAGCTACTCGAACGAGTGGATCGAACAAGCTGATCGAACGAGAGGATCGATCTAGTCAATCGAACGAGCGAAGGACCGAACTAGCGTGGATCGAACTAGCGTCGATCGAACGAGCGAAGGTTCGAACTAGCGTCGATCGAACGAGCGAAGGACCGAACTAGCGTGGATCGAACTAGCGTCGATCGAACGAGCAAAGAAAAGGGTTTCAGTAAAACAGCCATAACTTTTGATCCGTAAGTCCGTTTAAGGCCCGTGACCTCTCAAATCGAAGATAAAAACGTGACGGATCACGCTTGGCAGTGAAAGGATTTTTCGAGCTCAAAAACAACATCGTTTACATGATAAATTACATTTTCATATTTTTTGGAATTTTTCTCCCGCCCTGATTCCGATCAAATCATTCACGTATCTAGTGATCTTGTAAAATCCCGTCAAGTTCATTATCGGTTTTGATCATAGACGACTAAATATCCCGTATAACGTTAATTGATACATAATCCCACAACAACAACAACCAAAAGAAACGATACATAACACTAAAACGATCCTTATCAAAATTCACCTTCATTCACAAAGGCTATTATTGATTTTTAATGACCACGGGGTTTTTTGTACGATAATGCATATTTGGGATTGAAGTAGTATTTCATTAAGAGGGAGTGGTAACTTATGTTCATTCTTGTTATTTGGGTCAACGGAAGATGACTTGTTCGGCATATACGTTGTGATGAAGACTATGGATGTATCTATTATACTTTCGATGTAAGAGAGTACAATGTCCGTACTCACGGGTTATAGCTATCACTTTAAGGAGTTACATTGTAGTACTCATGTCTCCATGTAGTTGAGGGATTTTCAAGAGAGTCGTATTTTTTATATACTTTTTGGGTGAGTAAATGGACTTAGTTAGGAGGATTTTCCTCTGCACCGTTCTTCATCACGCAGATAGTACAAGATTAATCACAAGTCGGGATTTTGCTTCATCTCAGGATTCGTTTCAATCGGTTTTCTCCACATGGTCAATCAGTATACCCTACAAATAATAAGGGGATTTAGTTTGGGTTGATCAAGAGAGAATTGTAAAAAGAGTACCGACATCTTCTCACAGAGCATATGCTTAGCAATCATGGCCTATGAAGGCTAGTAAGCAGTCTCCAGTTGGCATAAAATGTACACATGTTAGGATGATTCCTCATTTAGTCATCATCCTGGAGGATAAATGTGTAACATCCGTTACTTAGTTTGATTTTTAAATGTTTACCGTTTTGATGTTACCAAGGGTCCTCGACTAAACATAGAGGGAAAATTGCGTACCACTTCGGGACATAATTGACATTGTGGTAGCAATTCCATACTCACTTTCCTGGAGGGAGAAAATGTTCACATCAAGGACTCACAACAAGAATGCACTTGATCGGGCTTTATAAAATATGCCGGAGGTAGTACCTGCAGAGATGATTAGTGCTTCAACTTGTAACTTGGTGACACGGTTTACGACATCGGTAAAGGGATAAATGTGTACTTTGGCTGAATTCAATCAAGACTGGAATGTCCTAAGTGAGACATATTGATGATATACATTCCCTCCCTTAAGATCGATGTACTAAATCATATCATCTAAGGGTGTCTGTTTTTGGAGGAGGAGCTGAATAAGTCAGAGCATAATCATATCAAAGCCGAAGTATTCGATAAGAGAACTTCAAGGAAAGACAACTGAGATGCATATTCTGATATACTTCAACATGACCAGAAAGTGCAAAGATATGAAAGCATTCTCAAGACATGCAGCAATTTCCAGAAACTACGTGATGACACCGAACGTATGCAGAAAGTTTTGAAGTCAATGTCAGGAAGTTATGTGCAGAAATCCAATCAAAACCGGGTTCGGTAGATAAAACTTCTATGTCAAATCCTCAACATTTCGTTCTTCTACAAGTACTGAAGAAATAAAGGCGGAGTATTCAAGAGAGCTCAAAAGATAATTCACAAGGAATAACAGACTTCATTCTTATCATTTTTCTTTATTTTTGCTTGTAGGGAACATTGTAACCAATTCACGTGTGACACCATCTTGGAGGGAGATTGTTAGCCTCACTATTTAGTGAAGCGGGCACTTACACTGAATTGGATTAGTTAAGGGACACCTGCGTGTAACGCAGGGTTTTTTTTATGTTAACTAGGAATATAGCTTATTCTTGTAGTATAAATACCGCCATCATGGCTCTCCATGAGGGTGGATGTTTTCATTTTTTCTTTTTTTCTTAAATCTAAACTATCATCTTTTAAGTGTTCATCCCCTCTCTCTATCATTTTCTCTCACTAAAACTAATAATTTTCATCTAGATTGTATTTTGATCACCAAGACCTCCCAAAAGTTGTTTTTTTTTATCCTTGTCAAGTATGGACAAAAGTTAATCGATTGATTCTAGCATTAGCTATAACGTGGTTGATAATTAATTCGAATTCTGAATCTGTGTAGGGCAAAATGTGTGACAAAATTCATTAAACTCTACAATCAAATGAAAAGTGGTGTTGTTTAATATTTTTGAGTTCATAAATGCAAACCCCGCTGTAAAAACGTGTCTTGAATAAAAGGGAAGCAATTTGGAAACCAAAAGCAAGCTGTCCTGATAACAGTTTGAAAAAGACCAAGCTGTTTTTGGAAAGAAACGGAAAACTATGTGCAGCTATTGGTTAACATGAGACCCACAGAAAGAAATTCACCTTCGGAAAACTTAATTGTGGTTAATCAATGGGGAGACCCACAGAAAGAACTTTTGCCTTATGTGAAATGTACCCTTGATATATATAAACTTGTTAACTAACTTTTTTGTTAATGTCTACTATACTGCTAACCAACCGGTGCCCAACAAAAAATTGGGGAACCGAAATTCCAAACTATCCAAACTTCGACTAAGTTACAAATGCAGGTCGTACAGGTCATCCATTGGTATCTGGACTCATGCTGATCAAAACCATATGACGGAAAAAATCGTTTTAAAGCTAATGAATTTTGTGGAAAGATTTCATCTGGACAGTTAGATTCGGAATGATCACTCGAGCCATCGATGGTATATGGAGATTATGATATTGGTGGACAGTGTGATCTCAAAAGTATACTAACGTCAAGGACTTGGACACAATCTATTCTCTG
This sequence comes from Tanacetum coccineum, assembly GCA_026074375.1. NCBI lineage: Eukaryota > Viridiplantae > Streptophyta > Magnoliopsida > Asterales > Asteraceae > Tanacetum > Tanacetum coccineum. Next base: position 15,393 of record BQNB010028747.1, read on the forward strand.
TAGGGCAATTTTGTGATTCTGATCTTGAAGTTGCCTTCAGAAAGCATACTTGCTGTGTTCGTGATATTAATGGTGCAGACATACTTAAAGGCAGTCGTGGCATAACCAATTTGTACACAATTATCGCATTTGATGAAATGATGAAGTCATTCTCCAATATGCATGTTTGTCCCAAAGTTTTCCAATTCCAATCATGGTTGTGGCATCGTCGTTTATACCATTAAAATTCGTACAATAAAATGATCTTGCTCGAAAAAACTGGTTAGAGGTCTACCTAGATTGAAGTTTGAAAAAGATCATCTTTGCTCAGCCTTTCAACTTGGAAAAAGCAACAAGTTCTCCCACCGACCAAAATTTGAAAATATAAATATGGAAGTTCTTCATACCCTTCACATGGATCTGTGTGGTCCAATGAGAGTCCAGAGTATTAAAGGGAAGAAATACATCTTATTCATCGTAGATGACTATTCAAGATTCACATGGGTAAAGTTTTTGAGGTCAAAGGATGAAACTCCAAAGTTTGTCATCAACTTTCTTAAGCAAATACAGGTTGGCCTCAACAAAACATCAGATTCATCCCCAAAACATCATATAACTAATACGAATTCGTCAACCAAGTTATGTTGGAATACTATGAAGTGTTGCATATTTCATCAAAAGTCTGGTTCTGAAACTCCTTAACAAAATGGCGTTGTTGAAAGTCGTAATCGTACACGGTGAAGTGCATCACGCTCAATGAAGATATTCTCGAAAGCACCATGTTACTATGGCAGAAGCTGTAGCTACTGCTGTTACACCAGAACCGATCACATAAATCATACTCGTCATAACAAATCCCCATATGAGCTTGTGAACATGATAAGGAAAGCTTGATCTTACATTTTTTCAAGTATTGGTGCTACTTTGCTATCCTACAAATGATTAGCGAATATATAGGCAAATTTCAAGCCAAAGCTACATTGGGGATTTCGTTGGATATAAGCACCTAGCACGATGCTATATAATCTATAACAAGAGAACTCGTCGATTTAATAGAATACACAATTCACGACACATTCGACTGTGAGGATATAGGATGCACAATGATGGCTCTGTACGCATGAGTTCAGGACGCCCGAGCCTTTGTCATCATTCCCCAGGACAACCCTTTTCGAAATCAGGGCTCGCTCCAACCGATAAAGACTGGAGATGTTTATTTCAACCAATGTTTTGATGAATACCACAAACAATCACGAGTCAATGAAACCAGTACCTTTCGTGCTACTGAAATTTAACGCGCAGTTGTTCCACTAGGTACATCTTTGTCTATAATGATTGCTCAAGATGCACCGTCTACAAGTGCTTCATCGTCACATCCCGAATGCATCATCCAGACCGAACATCAATGAAAATTGTTAGAAGAAAACCCACACTCGAAGACCCCCCCAATCAATCACGAAGTTCTACATCCTTCACATCCTTCACATAACCTTGTTATTGGAGATCCAGGTTCGGTACGGTCATCATCTGGGAATGTAAATTCAGCGGAACCCAACCAAGTTAATTACCCACCAGATCATCTCAGAAGATGGACCAAAGATCATCCTCTGGATAACATCGTTGGCAATCCCTCTCGTCCTGTATCTACCAGAAAATAGTTAGCATCCGATGCTTTATGGTGCTGTTTCCATACGGAACTGTCCAAAGTCGAACCCAAGAACTTCAAAATGGCCGGTGATAGAAAACTGCTAGTTTCAAGCCATGCAAGATGAAATCACGAATTTGATCATCTTGAATATAGGTGAATTAGTATTTCTTCCAATCTAATGTTATAGTTATCAGCACTCAAGTTGATACTAACAAAGTGAAAACTTGATGAATATGGTGATGTACTATAAAATAAAGCTCGGTTGGTTGCAAAGGGATATCGTCATGAGGAAGGCATCTGATTTTGAAGAATCGTATTGCCTCCAGTTGCACGAATAGAAGGCCAACAAGAATCTTCATTGCTCAATACCTCGCAGACCAAGACTATGAATCATCTATCAAATTGGATGTCAAAACTGCTTTTTCTTAATGTGATCTTCAAGAAGAAGTTCCTTTGTCAGTCAGGCCTGAAAGGATGAAGACCAGGAAAATCCTACTCGACGTCTCTCGTCAGAAGAAGGTCTCTTTAATGGGCTAAAGCAAGGCACCAAAGGGCGTGTATGACACTCTCCTTCAAAGTTCTGTTGGCCAACAAGTTCATCAAGGGAGCCGTGGATCCACGCTATTCACGACGCGCAAATCATGCAAACATATTCTACTTGTTCAAATATACGTAGATGACATCCTTTTTGGCCTGTAACAGCTCATAATGCGTGTCACATATTTATCTAACGAAATGACTACCAAATTTCAGATGTCAATGATTGGACAAAGAGTCGTTTTTTCTTAGACTACAAGTCCTCTCAAAGTCCCAAAGGCATCTTTATTAACCAAGCCAAAATATGCTCTTGAAACCTTAAAGAAATAGTGGAATGAGTCTCTCTGACCCTGTCGAACACCAATGTGGATCGATTGAAACTGGACTGAGGATCTCATGGGATTCCATTGACCAAACTCGATTTAGAGGAAGTTGGCTGCCTAATGCACCTTACAGCCAGTAACCCGACCTTTAATTCTCCGTTTTCATGTGTGCTAGATATCAGGCTAAGCTACCAAAAGCACTTTGAAGCTATCAAACATGTCTTTCGATACTATAAAAGGGAACCATTAACATGGGTCTTTTAGTATCCTAAAAAATAAAAAAAAAAAAAAAAAAAAAAAAAAAGAATAATCCGAAAGACAAACCCATGTCACTAACAGTCTTAATGCAGATTCGGATCATGCGGGAATTCAAGATTCAAAGATGAAGTACGTCTAGAAGTGCTCATAACTTGGAGATAGGTTGGTTAGCCTGGTCATCATAGAAGCCAAAGAAGCATGGCAATATCAAATACAAGGCTGAATACATTGCCATGTCTGGATGTTGTGCTCAAATCCTTTAGATGTGATCACAGCTCAAAGACTATGGATTTGACTTCAATAAAATTCCTCTGTACTGTGATAACAAGAGTGCTATTGCTCTTTACTGTAACAAACGTACAATCAACTCTGGATCAAACACATCGACATACTGCACCATTTCATATCAGAGAGCAAGTGAAAATAGAGTGTTGAACCTACTTTCGGGAAACGAATTATCAACTTGCAGACATTCCCTCAACCAAAGCATACCAAGAGGAACGTTCGAAATTCTTTTTCCCATGCCTATGCATGAAGAGTTTGAACCCCTTAAAACTCTCAGGACTCTTCAAAAGGATAGGATGAGTAAACAAAATGACTTCGTGTATCCTTTGTACATAAAAAAAATAATAATAATATATTATATATAAAATATTATATATATATATATATATATATATATATATATATATATATATATATATATATATATATATATATATATAAAATATATAAATATATTAAAATATCATAACTTAATACTTAGGAAATATTTATTAATTCATATTTGAATTACTAAAAGGCTTGCAATTACTTCAAATTTGCAAACCGCGGTTTTGGAATGTCTAGGCATAATTACTTTATATCCATGCTTATGGGAGTATAGTAAACCAATGGTGATGTAGGAGATGTTCGCGCTGAATCTGTTCATCTCAATCAACGACTACATGCTCTTTCAATAAAAACTGGTCGTTGATTGTAGGGGAGAGTGAATGTAAAAAAAACCTAAGGGGTTCTAAAAGACTGTTGGATGCTATGAAAGAGTAATTATAATATTGTTTGATTTGAATCTAAAGGGTTAATATTTGAAGGGGAGTTAATTAATTATAACTCAAGGTCCAAATTTTATCTATTGTTGTAATATTAGGTTAAAAAGCTTTGCTCTTTGTATTCCTAGCCTTATTAACCAATAGGGACTAAATGGCCCATTGCCTAAACATATAAAAGCCTAAGACAGTATTTTAAAAACAAAAAATAAAATGAAGATGGAAACCTAAGGGACTGAATCTGCCAACTTTCTAACTTAGAAAATAAAGAGGCGGCAGATTGGGTTCTTGGACAAACCTATCAAAATCCAGTCCCAACGAAAAATACACATACACACACTCTCACGCATCTCACACCGCCAAGAACGAAAAGCACAAATCCTTGATTTCCAGTGTTTCCTTGCAAGTAATTATCGAACGTTAATCTATATCAATTATACTTCGTGTATATCAATGGAATCGAATGAAAACACATTAAAAGGTGTAGAATAAATAGATCTAGGGTCGTCTTAGATGAAAATGCCAATGTAGTGTCGTAAGGTGTGATTTAAAATTGCTTGGATTTGTTTCAAAGGCAATATCACTAAGTATTGATGTGTGTGATTCCTGTCTCAAACAATGTGAATGATTGCTTATGATTACTTTATGCGAGTTGTCTTTTAGAAAGAAGAGATATCTGTGTGGTTTGATGGAAAGAAAAGGTAGTTGAATGTATATCTGATGCGAAGGTGAATGCCTTAGGATGTGATTAGATTTTTGACAAAGGAGGTGTGTGGTTTAAATCTTAAAAATCCAGTCCCGAATGGGCTAGTTGCTTATTTTTCTAGTGCTAGTTTGGATATTTTTATTATATTAATAAACTTACTCACCCCGCAGGTTCATATGGCGGGATTGATACACACGAGTTGCCTAAACGGCGGGTTGATTCACACGATTTTCCTAACGGTCGGTTGAATTCACAGCGATTGTCAAATGGCCGGGTTTGATTCACAAGCGAAGTTGTCTAACGGGCGGTTGACTCGCACAGTCAGTTGTCGAATGGCGGTTTACCACCAGCGGGTTGACTACCAGCGTGTTTTCCATATTTTTCTGATTATTTTATTCCAACAGTAAAACCGCCGTCTCTACTGTGGTTTGGTCGAATATTTTTATATATTAAAATATTCAACCCGCTCTTTTTCAAATGTAATTCATGGCGGTTTAGTGCCTTCCTCGCGGCGGTTTGCTCAATTCTCCTAACGGCGAGTTGGCATTTTGCCTGGCGGCGGTTTAGGCTAAGTTTCAGATTTTGGCCCATTAGTCACAAATAATCTATCAAGGCCCTTCAATGACCAATTGCTTTTCTAACCCCATCCGGTCTTAGTTTAACAAGTATTGATCTCTGTTGGATAATTCACCTGTGTCCTCAAATGTTGATTTTCATTAAACCACAGTTACCTTCTGTTATAATACAATCTTTTAATGACATTACTTTCACAAAGAAAAAGTTCTCTCTAACCATCATTTCTCTTCAATGTTTTTGTCTTCTTTGTTAATACTCTTTCAGAATACTATGCAAGAACTAAATGATCCCGACTCAACAACGACAAGAACAAAGAGCAGATTGTACCTACTCTCTCTCAAAGAGTTAATAATCGGGAAAAGCAACCTTCTTTTCAATGCTCAAAAGATTCAGAAGAACCCCATCTTTCAGATATCAGTGGACATCTTGAGTAATACCAACTTCTTCCGAGTCATATTCACTGACTCAATCATCAAATGATCATGCTATCTAACCTACACAACTATTACTGAATACAATGAAGTAGATGAAAGCTGTTCGTGGTTTATAGATGTCAAAATGAGACAATGGTTCGATCTAAGTGTTTGATCATCTCAGAAAGGCATTAGCAATTAACCTCCGTCATCCCAAGCTCATCCGTTGAGTTAAACCTCCGTCTGGTACACTGAGGTGATTTGATTTTGTTAATGAGCTGGGGTATCCTGAACAACCTGTAGAAATTGTCTCCAATATACTGTGAATTATGTTGTATCACCATGGAGAGCAAATCCTAACCTTAATCAACATGCATGATAGGAAAGCTTTGGCAAGTGACAAACCAACACCCAGTTCTACAAATTCTGTGAGGGAATCGGCATCTATACTCAATCTAATGTTGATCAGGCAAGCTGTATTGGAGAGAATTTACTATGGATCCAGTACAATTTCTCACTGACAAAGCAAGTCCACAAAGCCAGTCTAAAAGACCCAAAGAAAAAGCAACTCCTCTCCTCATCACTTATTGGACGGTTTATCCAAGTGATAAATCTACTACGTTGGGCGAATCAAGAACAACATCCAACGACTCCTGATTCTGTTGTTCATCATACTGGAGATGATTTTATATTAGGAAATCTAAAGTTTGTCCCAAAAGGTAGAACTGTTGAAGTGTTTGGAATGGACAATTCCTATCCCCTGAATTAACTGAAGCCATTCAACAATCCTCGTATTATCCCAAGTATCTGGAAATGGTTGCTGAGAATACAAAGAAAACCCCTCAAGAAAGTGCAAGCGTGCAACCTGCAACAAAGCATGCTCCACCCAAAAAGCCCACAACCACTACTCCAGTCAAACAATCCAAGCCAGCTCCTGCTCCGACAAAGAAACCTTCCAAGCATAAGCTTCCACAGAAAGTTAGAAAAGGAAAGCCTACTTTCCAACTTGTTGATGAAGATGATGAAGCTCAACAAGAATCTGTTCCTCAAGAAGAAGGTGATGATCCTGATCTCGAACTGGCTAAGAAGATGAGTTTGGAAGCGCATCAAGAAAAGGGAGAAGGAGAAGGTGATGATGCTGACATGGAACGAGCTATTAAGCTTAGCTTGGATCCAGCCTTTCTGCCACAAGGTCGGGCACCTGTTGGAGGAGTAACGATCAGGGATCCAGTATCTGAAACAACTCCCAAACTGCCTGAAGTAGTGGGCAAGGGAAAGGCCATTGTAACCGAAGAACAAGTAGCTCATTCCCTGATCGATCTGTCAAAGAAGAAAAGAACTACGGATCAGTTTATCCTTGTTAGGCGTGATCAAGCACATCATGATTCGAACCTCTTCTCAACCTGAAGATGATACATCAGAGAAAGTGATCCATGAATCTTCATCAACATCTGATTCAGAACGAACAGAAAGTGAAACAGAAGCCGCTGCTCCTAAAGGTGACAAAGATCAAGGTGAAGTAGATTCGTCTAGAGTAACATCAGGAGTAAGCATACCTGTTAGTACACAAGGCCAGGCTGGATCAGACCCTGAAAAAGCACATGAGGCTCTGGCTGGACCAGACCCTGAGCCCATGCAAGAAGACCAGACTGGATCAGACTCTGGAAAAGTTCATGTGTCTCTTGCTGGACTAAACCCTGAGCACATGGATGAAGAATTCCTCGCTACAGCCTACCCAAAGGTTCATGAAAACCTGAAACTCATAATTGACGAATGTGTCATCGAAGATAATCCAGAAAGTCATTCTGGTTCTATGTCGTCCATGAAAAATCTAGAAGACATTGATAACTTTGGGGATCAATTTCTTTATGACAAACAAACCGAAGATGATCAGGAGAAATCTAAAGTTGTAAATGAGTCTGATTCTACCATACCTGATCCAAGTCATCAAACCGTCACGTCAACTCCTCCAGTGATCGCTCCCATCATTGATTTCTCATCTCCTAAACCGTCTTCACAGGTCACAACTCCACCAATCAACACGGAAGCTACATCTATCACCACAACTCTCCCAGACATCACTCCATTCATCGCCCTTTAGCTAAGAGTGGCAAAATTAGAGCAAGATATGTCTGAAGTAAAGAAGACTGATCACTCTGCTGCTGGTTTGGCTTCTATTAAATCCCAAGTTCCTACAGTTGTTGATAAGTATCTAGAAACAAAACTTGATGATGCTCTCCATAGGATTCTTGAATGACACACTACAGATTTAATTAAGAAATACTCTATGCTGCCTGGCCCAGAGTCTATCAAGAATCAAGAATCTAAAAAGAGTCCAAAAGAGATTATCAGAATCAAAAGGGAACAAGGTGAGAAGAAACAAGAGTCAACATATACCATTAGGTCAACTGATAAAGTTGCACTTGAAGAATTTGATCTAAAGAATGCTCTCTTCAAACACATGCATAAGAATAGGACTACAAACAGAAATCCTACCAACTTCCATCTATACCATGCTTTTATGGAAGCGTTAATAGCAGATGAAGATGCCATGGATAAGGAGGTTAAAGATAGGGTTAAAGACCACGAAAGAAAGCATGATAGTGATGATGATGAAGACGATGATGATGATGAAGGCCCTTCAGCTGGATCAAACCAGGGTAAGTCAACAAAAAGGAGAAGACACGATTCAGGTGCTTCTGGGTCAGCTCAACCTCCTCCTAAAGATGATGAGCAAAGTTCGAAGAAACCACAGGATTCTGATGCATCTGCGTCCAAACAACATCCAACTCTTACCTCAACTGGCTGGCAAATCACTGACACAAGAGATGTTGTTATTGACTCTTCGATGCACAGTTCTGAACCTAAATCTGGACATTCTAAACATTCCTTAGATGTCATTTCAAAACAAGATGAATGGCATGTCTCAGATCTGGAGGACACTGATAACGCTCATATTCCCAAGGTAACGGCTGCTACATGGTTTAAACCGATTCCAGAAGATGAAAGACCAGCTACGCCTGAACCAGAATGGACCATTCCCCCGAATGATTTCCCTGAACCAGAGAACAACTAGGCAAATGCATACGCCACAACGTATCAAGTTCCCACTCCAATGGTTCTGCAGACGAACAGGAAAGAAGAAGCTCTGCAAAGCTGATTTGGAAGGTCCAACTTTCAACCTTGTTAAAGCCTTTCACAAGAACAACGTCTTTCTTCAATTTCAGATGGATGAATGCCATAAGCTGCTGACGAATAAGGTTGATTTGGTTAATCCTGAGGGTCATCAAATTCTGCGTAATATATATGAACCGCTGCCCTTAGGAGGACCACCAGGTCAGGTAACTATTCAACCACAATTCTTCTTCAATAAGGATCTGGAATACCTTCTGACAGGTGACAAAGAACGAAAAACTGCCTTATCCATATCCAAGCTCAAAGCCGCTCGTTACCTAGACTTTGGACTAGAAGAATTAGTTCCGTCTTTGTGGGTTGAAAGTGAACGCGATTATGACATCAGTGCAGCTTATGGTATCACACACTGGTGGTTCAGAAGAAAGCAATTTTACATCAACAAACACAGTGAGCCCTCAGATCGTGAAGCAGTCAGATCCCAGATGCGAATTCTCAGTGTGATCCGTGTCAAGACTTTCGAAAAATACGGATACAACTACTTGAGAGAGATAATTCTTCGCCGAGCTGACTACAAAGAGTACAAGATCTCGGAAAAGGATTTTAAAAACCTTCATCCAAATGATTTTGAAGATCTGTATCTACTCAATATTCAAGACAAACTCAACCATCTGTCTAAATCGGACAAGATCCATCTACACACAGCAGTCAACATGTGGATCAGAAACCTGGTCATCAGGAATCGTGTGGGAGACTTGCAGCTCGGAATTGAGAGCTATCAAACAAAGCTCAACCTCGAACGTCCTAATTGGGATGCAACTGACTATTTCTTCAAAGAAGATTATACGATTGTCCCTAAGCCAAGAGCCGTTATCTACAGAGACAGAAATGATCAGAGAAAGTTGATGAGGCTGAATGAGATACACAAGTTTAGTGATGGGACGTTGACAAGAGTCATGGAAAAGCTGGATCACATGGTTAAAGACTTTCATCTGTTCGAGTACAATAAGGGCATGGAGACTAGGAAATGGTCAGAGGATGACAAGAGGAGGAGCAAAGACTTCATCACAGCAATCGAGAAAAGACTACAGATCAGGAGGATCTTTCGAAGTCTGGAAAGCTTTGTTGGAGGAAGAATAAGAGATATTGACTACAGGCTGATCAACAGAACAACGTGACGACATCGTCGTTACAATAAAAAGGTCAATATTTTCTTATTGTGAATAATATATCTTGTACATTAGTAAGTAGTGAATCTTTTGATGATTAAGTGTAGGAATAATTTATATCCCTCAACGATTGAGGGGGAGCAGTTATATGTTTCTTACACGACTTGGGAATTATGGCCACACTTTTCTCCCAAGTTTTATAACATATTTAAATCAATTGATATCCAAAATGTCAAAGGGTTTAAAATTTTTGATAAGGGGAGAAAATGTGATTAAAATATGTGTATAATAATAATCGTGATTATTAGGACTCATATACTCCGCCCAAACGTGCTAAACAATTTCGAATACCGAAGCACATTTTGAGGGGGAGCGTTTCTGAAAAAAATCAAAAAACGATCGAGGTACTAAACGCTTTGATATTTATATCATAAGTACCTTAATTGAATTTTCAATTGGTTTTATGGAAAGGAGAACTGTACCAAAAGACCGACCATGCATTTTACTTTATTGGAGTTATAAGGTTGGTAAGGTTAGGTACTATTCCCAATGATCCAGCCATAACCGGAGGGATCTACCCAGGGACAATCCACTAGTTAGTGTAGAAGTCCTTAGGTATGACATATAAAAGGAGTAAAAGTGAGAATAAGGGAAAAGTGCCGACTGAGATGGAGCTAGTACTGGAATAAACCCAACAAGGTTCTAGTCATGAAGTCTCGGTAAGCACTGAAGGGGTTGAAGAATTAAAAAGAATTGTAAGGATAAAGGGTGTAAAGAAAGAAGCCCTCCATACACTTAGGCAGAAACCGGGTCAATACATATGCTGCCAGAATCACTAAGATGATTGCTGACATTGAAGATCGACATCATGGACCCAGTGATGCAATGCACAACCCTCCCTAGCCACTCAGAATCTCTCAAAAGATTTCTGTTTCATTTCTCACGGAGACTAAACACGTTATCTATTGACTTTCTCACTCCGAGTTAGTTGATATTGAAAAGGTGGCAGTCAGCTCCAGCCTCCGATTACTAGAACCAAAACGCACTATTGAGTCTAGAGCCAAGAGATCGTCAATTAATCTCGTTAGGACACATATCCAATTCTCTTGTCTTTCACACACTGTGGAAACAAGACTATCCTAAGAGTCCTACGCATTATCCTTGTGATATTACCAGAACATCCGTATGAAACGAAGATTTTCACAATGAAGATGGAAATCCTGCTAGAGCCTACATTAAACAAGCTCTTGGTAGGTGACTTATTCGTTTCTACAAGAATCAAACTTGTGTCAACTGGAAAGCAACGATGGTGCGATTCTACATGAATCAAACTTGTTCCAGGGAATGAATTGACGGTTATTGAACATTTGACAAACAATCAAAACTCTCAAAGTGTTACAAAATATTTTCATATCTAACACTAAGACTGAAGTTTCAAATCAATTTTCTCTTTATTGCTAACTGTTTCATTACAGAATCATTTAAAGATGGAGATGGAAATGGAGTTACCAGTAACAGAAATGTCAAGTCAATCACCAAATGCTAAGACACGACCTACACTTGTTATGAAGTTAAGAAAGATCTCATAAAGGTGTCAAAGCTTCCGCAAACTCTGATATCATTAATTTCTTCACAAGTGCACAAAATGGCGATACATTACAAGATGATGTAAGATTATGTTTGGCCGATGATCTCAAGAAAGCTCAAGATCACAATCAAAGACAAGTCAATGATAAATCAAAAGATCTCTGCCACAAACGTACAAGATATTAAAAGAAGAATCATATCTCTACGAGCTAAAGACTGAAGTGATTAAGTTTAGTATTTTCAGGGGTGACCTCCCTTAGGGGGAGATTGTTAGATGTTAGAAAAAGACTCGGTCACCCAGTGTATTAATCTATTTATTAATAGCTCGTAGTTAATAGTTTAACGTATGACTTTCGGTAATTAATCGGGTACTAATACCCGATACATTGTAAGAACTATATATATTCCTCTTCCAACTTTGGAAGAGGAAGCTAGTCATTATTCATTTTCCATTTAAACCCACTTGTTTCTCTCTCTAGAAAACCTCTCATGTGTTTCTCTCTCTAGAAACTAGCCAAGTTCAAGAATCGACCCCGTGTTATGATATAAGATATACCACAATCACTAAAGGTTAGATTCCGCATAGCTTTTGGTGAAACTCATCAACAAAGTTTCTCACATTGTTAGTTTGGATTTATCCAAGGTAATAATAACCTTATAACCTAAGGCATTAGATCCAAGTTTAGGAACAACAAGTGATATCAGAGCTTGTTGAGTAACGTTGATCTAAGAAGAATAATATACTAACTTCATCATCAAAACCACAAATGGACCCCTACAATCACAACACTCCTAGTTCCACTAAACTCCCAATCCTTGATACTGGAAAGTTTGAGCAATGGAAATTCATAATACACCAGTATCTTCAACCTGAACACTATGCTCTATGGGAAGTTATAGAGTTTGGTGACTCATACAAACCACCTCTTGAAGAACCAGGAAAAGCAATTTTAGGAGAAGGTCCTGTAAAGAAGAAAGGAAGAACTTTGACTGTTACTGCTAAAGATATGCAGAAAATAAAAAATGATGTCAAGGCCAGAACAACTCTCTTACTGGCTCTTCCTGATGAACATCATTTGAGATTCAGTAAATATGAATCTGCCAAGGAATTGTGGGAAGCCATCTTGAAAAATTTTGGTGGAAATGAAGCCACCAAGAAGACTAAGAAGAATCAGCTAAAACAATAGTATAGTAATTTCAAAGCTGAAGGAACTAAGACACTAAAGCAAACCTTCAATAGGTTGCAAGCTATTGTAAGTCATCTTGAGTTCTTGGATGTTCCAATTGAACAAGAAGATCTAAATCAAAAGTTTTTGACAAGTCTTGCACCTGAATGGTTAATGTATACTATTGTTTGGAGATATAGAGATGATCTAGACACAATGAGTCTGGATGATCTGTACAATCATCTCAAAGTATATGAACCTAAAGTCCAAAAGAAGGCAAGAACAAACACTCAAGATATGGCCTTCATTTCTTCATCAAATATCAGCAGTGGAAAAAGTGAAGTTCCCACTGCTAGTGTTCCAACTGCTAGTAGTCAAGTTTCCACTGCTAGCACTGAGTTTGTAGCTGCTAGTTGATACTATCTGTGCATACATAGCTACTCAATCAAGTGGTTCTCAAATCAAATATGAGGACATCACTTAGATTGATGAAGATGATATAGAAGAGATGGACATCAAATGGAACTTGGCTTTGCTGAGCATGAGGGCTGATAGGCTTTGGAAAAAGACTGGTAAGAAGATTGTCATTCAAGGATCTGATGTAGTTGGTTTTGACAAATCAAAGGTGAAATGTTACAATTGCCACAAGATGGGTCATTTTGCTAGAAAGTGCAGAGCACCAAGAAGTCAAGACAGGGGAAAGAGAGAAAGCTACATGAAGGATCCTAAGGTAGATGAACCTGCACCTAAGGCATTGATGGCATTGGATGGGATTGGAGCTATATGGCCGATGAAGAAGAAAACCATGCAGTTGAAGCAGATGATGTAGTTCCAACATAATTTGCTCTTATGGCCATGTCAAGCTTAAGCTCAAATAATGAGGTATATGATGACTCCTATTGTTCTAAGTCATGTAGAAAAATACTGAAAACCTCAATACTAAGATTAGCAAGTTAACTGAGGAACTTAGTAATTGTGAGACTGACCTGTATAATTATAAAAGAGGATTATCACCAGTCGAAGCTAGGTTGGTTGAATTTAAACAAAATGAACTTAAATTCTATGAAAAGATTAGACTTCTAGATAGAGATATAGAGCTTAAAGACAATAAAATAGAAAATCTTAAAAATGAGCTTGAAGAAGTAAGCAAAGAAAAAGGAAGTATAGCTTCAAAGTTAGAGAAAATTAGAAAGTCTGCAAAAGACCTAGATGATCTCTTAGGGAATCAAAGATCTGTTAAAGATAAAACTGGTATGGGGTTTAATGAGTATACTGCTGTCCCTCCTCCTCCTGCACAAGTTTATTTACCTCCTCAGAAAGATCTGTCATGGACAGGTTTACCTGAGTTTGTTGATGACACAGTCACTGATTATACTAGGTCCACACCTAGTGTAGATGTGTCAAATTGTGTAAGAAGTGAACAAGGAGAATCATCAAGTAACATTATTGGTAAAGTAGTGTCAAAACCTTGGATTAAGTTTGCGAAAGGAACTAATTGCCCTAGTGTCATTAAATTCAATAATACTAAAAATGCTAGGAAACCAATTGTGAACATCTCACAAAGTTCTAATGTTATGCCTAACAATTCTAGTGCACCAATCATTAAGGATTGGGATTCTGAAACTGAAAGTGAGGTTGACTACACCCTTAATACAACTGTTAAACCTAGCATTGAACAGGCAAAGTGTGATAAGCCCACTAGGAAAGTGATTGGAATGAAAGAAACACCAAAACAAAATCATTCTAGAGGGAACCAGAGGAATTGGAACAACTAAAAATCACAACAGTTAGGGAAAGACTTTGTGATGCAAAATAAAGCTTGTTATAACTGTGGTTGTTTTGATCATTTGGCATCTAATTATGGTATATGGGTAAATAAGGGAGAAACCTGGCCAAGGCTTAAAAATTCTAATAGGACACCCAGAGCTGTTTTGCTCAAAACTGGCCTTAAACCTATTGTTGTGAACAAATCAAAAATGAATGTTGCTCAACTAAAAATGACATCTTTTGTTAAAACAACACATTCAAAAAGGTCCTTTGAAAGAAAAACAACAGCTAAAAATCAAATTTGGGTTCCAAAAGTTCCCACTGGTGGAACAAAAGTTCCCACTGGTAGAACAAGATTTCCCACTGTTGGCTCAAAAGTTCCCACTATCAAGCCAACAGTTACTGCTGATTTGGGAAACAAGGGAAAAGCTGTAAAGGCCTCAGCTCGTTGGATTTGGAAACCTAAAAATACCACCAATCAAGGTTCAAATTTCAATGGTGTATTAGTGACTTTCAAGAAATACCAATACATTGATACACAAGTTAGACTCAAGTCAGTAATGCCTTGGGTCCCTAAGGAGAACTAATTCTCTTTTTATTTATACAGGGCAACATTGATGATAAAGGATGTTGGGACAGTGGTTGCTCTAGACACATGAATGGCAACATATCTTACCTTTCTGAGTATGAGCCCTATGATGGAGGATATGTGTCATTTAGACATGGAGGTAGAAAGATTACTGGTAAAGGAACAATCAAAACTAGTAAACTTGAGTTTGAGAATGTTTATGTTGTGAAAGAACTAAAGTATAATTTGTTTAGTGTGTCTCAAATTTGTGACAACAAAAATAGTGTTCTGTTCACTGACTCAGAGTGCCTTGTGTTAGGAAAAGATTTTAAGGTTGATGATTCTCATGTGTTGCTTAGGACTCCTAGACAGCATAATATGTATTCCATTGACCTAAACAATATTGTCCCTTACAAAACCTGACTTGTTTGGTTGCAAAGGCCTTTGTAGATGAAAGTATGATGTAGCATAGAAGATTATGTCATCTGAATTTTAAAACCATGAATAAACTGGTTAGGAATAATCTGGTTAGAGGTTTGCCCTCCAAAAGTTTTGAGAATGACCATTCTTGTGTTGACTGCCTGAAAGGGAAGCAACATAAAGCTTCTTGTAAGACCAAGTTAGTAAGTTTTGTCTCTAAGCCCCTTTACACTTTGCATATGGATTTGTTTGGACCTACTTCTGTCAGTAGTCTTAATCATAAATGGTATTTCTTAGTTGTGACTGATGATTTTTCTAGGTTCACTTGGAATTTCTTTCTAAAGACTAAGAATGAGACAAGTAGTATTCTTAGGAACTTTATAACAGAAACAAAAAATCTAAAAGACCTTAAGGTGAAAATTATCAGGTGTGATAATGGGGGTGAGTTCAAGAATAGAGAGATGGAAGAATTCTGCACTAAGAAAGGTATTAAGAGAGAGTTTAGTAATGCTAGAACCCCTCAGCAAAATAGTGTTGCTAAGAGAAGGAATATAACTCTCATTGAAGCTGCAAGGACCATGTTAGCTGATGCTAAACTCCCTATAACTTTTTGGGCTGAAGCAGTTAGCACTGCTTGTTATGTTCAAAACAAGGTATTGGTTAATAAGTCCCACAATAAGACACCTTATGAATTGTTTAATGGTAGATCTCCTGCTATAGGATTCTTAAGACCATTTGGGTGTCATGTCATGATCCTTAATACCTTAGACAACTTAGGAAAGTTTGATGCTAAAGGGGATGAAGGTTATTTTGTTAGATATTCTCTGTCTAGTAAAGCATTCAGAGTGTTTAATAAGAGAACCAAGAAAGTAGAAGAAAACCTGCATGTGGATTTCTTAGAAAATAATCCCATTAAGAAAGGAGTTGGCCCTAATTGGTTATTTGATATTGATACTCTAACCAAGTCAATGATTTATGTGCCAATTGTTGTTGCAGGAACATCTTCTACTAACATTTTAGGTACAAAGGAAGATGCTAATCAAGTTGTGCAAAAAATGTATCCTCTTTAAGATTCATTGCACTACCAAATTGGTTTCATGAAGCTCATATGGAAATCTCCAATGATTCTATGAGGAACAGTGAAGCAAAGGATGATGCTCCAAAAGAACAAGATAGCAATGCTAATGTCTCTGAAAACAGTGGGAACACCAATCCTACTGCTACTACAAAAGATCCCTTAGTTGATCAA
>BQNB010028747.1:32744-56357 GCA_026074375.1 Tanacetum coccineum
GCTAGCGGTGCCCCCACCGAGTGTCTATGAGGTTGGAGGTCCATCCATTATGGCTGCTGAGGGACCGTCTTTCCCTCACTCAGCCTCACGACTTCCGGTACCTCCAGCAGTGATTGAGGACTTAAGTACCCGTCTGGGTAACCTAGAGTACGGGCATGGGCAACTGGTGAAAAAAGTTATCTAGGTAAGTGATGCAGGGGTAGCAACTGGTGTTACCGTTAGGGAGATAGGCCCAAGGGTCTTTGCTATTGAGGGACAGGTACAGGTGATAGCGTCTCAGATAGTTCATGCTGCAGACATATAGGAGCAGGTTGGTGCTCAGATTGAGCAGGGTCAGCAGACTGCGGCCCAGAGAGATGAGACGATTGCTAAGTTGACTCAGCAGGTGCAGGCTTTGCAGATAGCGGTGTAGCAAAGAGACATGTAAATCCAGCAACTGCAAACTACAGTCTCGTAGATGAGCAGCCGGGAGAGCTCACTGATGCAGTGTATTTTGGGATTGGATAGACGACTTGCAGAGCTCGAGAGAAGACCCCCCAAGACCTCGGTAGTCCTATTAGTAGTTTATTTTGATTATTGGATTTGGTTATGACCGTTTGTATAGCCACTAAACTGCTAGTGTCAGTTAGTGAGGTCATGCTGCCGGGTGTATTTTGGTATTTGTAAACACCACAACCATCTGGATATGTTAGGATTTATGTATTAGAAACTTAGAATCATTATGATTGAGATGTATCGGTCTTAGAACTGGAGATTTGTAACTTTTGGGGGATTTTGGTTGTACATGTACTACCCTCAACATTGTTATTATTATGGTTATGAGATCATGATTACCCTTTGATTATGAGTTTGTATGATCGCGGATGTTGATGTTTTGAGTGGCATTGTTGCTAGATTGACTTAACCACGAGAGTGATTTTGGTTGGTGGATCTTTCGCACGCGTGTGATACTTACTTGCTTGCATTATCCATAAGTGGGTATTATTTTTGAAACTTGCTGTGACCATTGACCAAACCGTATTTAACGATGCTTTGTGAATTGATGATTTTAAAACTATGAATTGTAATAACAAATTTGTGTGTTAAACAAATGTCGTTGCACGAATCATATTGACTATGTTGTATAAATTGTTTGTGTAAACAACGGAAAATGTGTTATCAAATTTCATAAACTGACCCTATGGTGTCAGATAAACTTACTTTAAAAAAAACTATATTTCTATAATATAATATACATGAACAAATTTCCCTATTAAATAATAAGAACGTTAGGTGGTGCTATCTTCTTTTCTTTCTCTTGAAACAATCATGTTTTTATTTTTTAAAAATGTTAAAATTTCTTCCTACTGAGGAAATAACTTACACGTGTAGCGTATGAAAAAGAAACGTTTTGACGAGGATGGATATGATGTCGTTTGGTCCTCAATTATGTATAACCTGATCAACTATGCATAATTTAGGAAAACCACGCTATGTCGGGCAAATCGTCACCATTAAAACGCTTAATAATTGAGATAAATGTTTGGGTCAAGCTTCCAAAAGGAGAACATAATTTTTACCCTGCTACGGATTCTTATGCAAGTAACCCTACTCCTAATGACTGCATGGAGAGAGTCTCATGCGAGTCATTATGACCTAGTCATCCCAAAAGTTAAATACCTATGGTATTGTTCGGAACGAGTGTGTCTAGAAAGGAGTGAAGTTTAGTTCGTGGTAATTAAGATCGGTGGTTGTTATGAAGACGTGTCAAGACCAAGTGTAGTCGGCGTGCTAGTAAGCAATGGTAGAATTGAGCTACCAAGGGTGTAAACCTGATACTGACACTGAGAAGGAATCTTCTTGGAGATGTAAAGGTTCCTAAGGTGGGTGGAAGCTGAGATGGTTAGTCACGAGGTTGAAAGTGAGAAATGGAGAAGACTTCTCCTACATTGGATGTATGTTGCCTTTGATGTATCAACTGATGGCCGTGAAGATGACTTCTTTCCCCGAAATGGAATGTAGTGGTAGTATAGTTGTAAGTATACCTGATGTCGTCGAGGATTAGAATAAGGCAATAAGCGACATCTGACTTAAGGTTAGTAATCCTTACTTCTTAACGTAACGACTTAGTGTGCGTATAAAGGAGTGAAAAGATTGGTGACTTTAGCCGAAGGGTAACATCCGTTCCTATCCTGGGGAACCAATCAAAGTAGCTAACGCCTTAAGCAGAACGGTATTGAATTAGGAATGTACGTAGTTATCTCAACTTGATTAGTTGAGTCATCTAGGATTCGATGCGATGCTTTAGGACCGAGTAGACTATGATAGTCACAGTGCCTAAACGTTGAAAATTTTTATTTTATTTTTTGTCAAACGAGCAACGAGCCCATGATGCTCAATTGTTTTCTTGATTGTTTTCAATTTGTCTCTTGACAATATGTGTTACTAGCGGGATTATCGCCGCCGAATTATGTGAATTATGTGCTTTAGGTGCTATGTGCTTTGAATGTTAATGAGCGCTTATGTCGCTTTTGTGAAGCCATGATATGGCTTAGGACGTGAGTGGAAGGGTATACTTACCCAGGTGTAGATGAAGGTTGATCTAAGTGGTGTGCAAGCCTGATAGTCCATTGTCAATTATGGGTTGTCAACTCGCAAGCTTGACTATGGTTGGCTAAAATATAACCGTGATTTAGTCGAGATCATTTCCAAAAAGCTTAAGCCATCTGACAAGCTGGGTATAATGAGCAATCTAAACAGTTAGGTATGAACCAGCGTGATAAGCATAACCATTGCTGAGGCTTTCCAATAAGTGAGCACGGTTATTTTGCTAAAACTTATAAAAAGCAAGCATGAATGTTGCTAAGCGTGATGATAAGCTAGGTAGAAATATAAAGTCATTTTGAAATTACTAATAGGCGAATGTGTGCTTAATTGAATATGTGATTTTGTATGCTAGCGCTATAGTGCGTCCGATGGGGTCATGTGTACTCTGAAATATTTTTCGCAACTGGTGGGGCATTATTAAATAAGACCGGGAGGGAGACATGTGTATTTTTGTTTTTGGATACTGATGAGTGTTTTGGTCTTAGGATGATAACGTATAAATATATATGTCGATTTTGACTATTGATGTATATTTTGGTTTCGATTGTCGACGTACCTTTTGATTTTCGTTAGCGGCATATGTTTTGGTTTTGCGTAGCGATGTGCGCTTTGTTTGTTAAAATGATCACCAAACTAAGATTTGGGTTGATTTTTCGTCTAAAGTCTTTCGATTAAAAATGACGCGATTTATGTTTTCCTGGATATGTTTAGTGACGTATTTTGTCTCTATTAATAAGAGCAGTTGTAATTATATTTTTGATTTGTATTGAATTGAATTATTATTTGTTATGTTGACTTTCCATCCGGAATAGTCAAGGCGAGTATTATATCAAGTGGTTTTCGCGTTCGAGCACGTGAGACCGTCTATTCGTAAGGAAGCTCTCACCATAAGAGAAACCGAGTCAAGTAAGAAAGGATAAGCACCGGGATGACGCTCCCTTAAGGTGGGTGGAATGTAACAACTCGAGTTTTACGACGCGTATGACGATCGTCATAATTATTATTTTATAAGTTCGTGTGAACGGACGTCGACATTTAAAATTTTATTTATCAAGAATAATTATTTTCGTATTTTTATCTCGATCGATATTTAGGAATTTTTTTATTTTTGATGTTTCGCGAGTCAACGTTTGACCGCGCGACCGTTAAGCGTTTTGAGTATCGTAGAAATTTCAATGCGCTTCGTTATTATATTATGACGATAATTTGTATTTTTCGTCCTTGTCCCGAGTTGGTCGAATCCGATTTAAAACTTTATTTTGACGTGAGTTAACATTTTATTAAAAGTTTTAAATTAAATTTAGTGTGATGAAAATAAATTTAATCACGGAAAAATAATCCCGGGCCCTTGGTCGGCTACATAACAAAACAAACACCCTTCATACTTATTTTGAAAGAAATAAAAAATGGAGGGACTATTTTTGTCAAATGGCCAAACTAATTTTCTATAAATCGAGGCTATTACTTCCATTATAACTCTTTTAGAAAATTTCATTTGCTTGTCTCTTCCCTCCTCCCATATCCGGCCGACCATCACCACCATAAAACCGCCACCGTCGCCGAAATATCCACATGCATGACTATCCGATTATATTTTCTTAATCCCCTCATCGATGCCTACCTATTCCACTAATAAAATAATACATGCAATGGTTATTTTAGGAGTTTAATTTCGGGTTCAATCCTTGAGGTTTCGAGTTAAAAGGAGGTGTAAAATGGTTATATGAAAGTATTATCTAAGTGGGTTTTGTCGAAAACAAATCGGGTCATGTGTTTGGGTTGCGTTCGTAGGTTCGAACCACAAGGAAGGCCGAAACCAACACCTTGTGTGTTGGTGTAAGTATTCTCTTTATCATTTGTTTCGTTTGGTTTGTTTATTTGATTCGATTTCGTATATTATATGTGATGAAATCCGAGGTCTTGCGTCGATTAGATTAGTTATGAAATGGGTTGATTGAATGATATAGATAGAGTATATAGGTTATACTAGATATAGTGTGAGTGAATTTTTGGTCGAAAAATAGTTTTCGGCGCGTTTTGTAAGTGTAAAAAACAAGCAGAAAGTTTGGCTCAGATTTTGAGGTTCGAGATTTTATAAAAACTAATTTTGATGTAGAAATATGATAGAGTTCGTCTTAATGTACGTTTCGGTAATTCGAACGTCCCGTAACTCCTTATAACGAAGAAGTTACGGCGAAAACAAGATTTAAAAACTTGAAAACTTTTCAAACAGCTCTTGCAAAATGGTAGTTGCTGTCAGGTTGTTTTGAGCACTCTCGAGTCCGTTTCGACCTTCCGGCGAAACACGAAAGTTGCTCAGAATGATGTTCTACTTTGCCCCGAGGCTCGCTGATTTTAAAATCGAGTAATAACGGGTCAAAACCCAAGATCAAAGTCTGTGTTTTTATTAAAAGGGTCAAAGTTCCTGCAGAAACTTGCAGGGGCATTTTGTTCATTTTCTGTCAAGTTTCGGGTCTCGGCTAAAACTAAAAAGTTGTCCGGAATGTCATTTTACATAAAATCTCTTTTGAGTCAGAGTCGTGAAAATGTGATATAATAGGTCGTTTGAGGGGTCAGATCTAACAATATATATATACATAAAGTCAAAGTCAAATAAAGTCCAACGTTGACTTTTGAAAGTCAACGGGTTGATACAAGATTTATTGGATGTTTATAAAAATAGTAAACACTATTGTTTTTACGAGTATAACAATTTAAACTTAACGAGTCTTATGAATGAATATAATTCTAAAAATAGTAACTTTTGTAATATACGGTACATAATCCCGATATGGGTAATTAATAACCGAATTGAATGTCGAAAGTTCGACGAGATAAATAAATATTATTATAAATATAATTAGAAGACGGGACTTACTAAAAATGGTAACTTTCCGAAATTAGCAACCTTCTAAAAATAGAAAGTTTTCGATTAAGTGACATATAATATAAATGAAAGAATGATCGCAACTCAATTATGTGGAGTTTAGGATCTAGGACGCGCAAGTGGATTTCTCATCACATGTGTATGTATATCTATATAGTTTTAATAGTTGCGAAATACGCACTATTCAATCGTACTTTATTGTATATTAATCGAGCGACATAACTTATAGGTCGTGGTTGAGCTCGTTATCGAGTAGTTCGTGATTGTTTCGGTTATTTGATCTTCGGCTTCAATCAAGGTGAGTTCATAGCCTCGCTTTTAAGTGTTTTAAATGTTTTTAAACCCGCGAGGGGGATACTTGCTTCTTTTGAAAATGAGAACGCAAGGTGTTTTGATACTAAATATGAGTATATGCCTTTTACTGTGTGGTTGTTAATTGCCTTGTTGATGGTGAACGCTAATGCATTAAATAGATCTATTGGGTTTGACAACCCAGTCCGGGGTATGAATCCGAAGGTGAGCACCCTGCAACGGACATTTTGTAGTTAGTATTAGGAGAAGTGGCATACTTCTCGGACATAATTTCGTCCTACGGGATTAATGTGTTAAGTTTCGGTGCATGGGCTCATTTAGTTGGAAATCAATATTTTTATAACTTGTCTTACGAGCAATGTTATATGTTTTGTTGAACCAAATATGCGTTCTAACTGTTGTTTGCAAACTCTATGAATTCACTCAACGTTTTGTTGATGTTTTTAAGCATGTATCTCAGGTTAGTTGCTGTTGATGGCTTGGATGGGACGGAACGCGGATATCAAGGACGGTGTCTCGGTGAATAGTGTCGTTTAATAATAACGGTGTTTGAGAAATGGAAGTCGTATTAAGACTTGTAAAAGTAGAACTATCTACTGCCTTTTGGGACCTATGTAACTCTGATCTTTCTAATAAATGAAGTTGTTCTTTATAAACGTATCTTTGAACGTTTACTGGGACTCGTGTGCATGTATTATGAAGTAGCACCCCAATTGTTGTATTCCGCTGCGTATCGTAGTTTGGGGGTGTTACACTCGTAATGTTTAACAAAAGCTTTTGCCACATTCAGACCAGTAAACTCTTCATCATTTTCATTCCTAATATTGTCAACTCGACACCATTGATTTTGAGATTTCACAGAATTATGAAAATACTTAGAGTTAGAATCCCCAACATCAAGCCACTTAATTTTAGCCTTTGCTTTAAAAATCTTTCCTCATCAAGCTTTGCTTGATTGAAAGCTTAAAGATAAATCGCTTCCTCCTCCCTAAGATTAGGGTCCTCCGAATTAGCATCTAAAGCTTTTTGGACTTCATCAAGCTCACTCCTTAGCTTAGACACTCTATCATGCATATTACCATGATTGTATACCAACTTACATAAAGGTTTTTTTAAGAGCCTTTGCATCCTCATTCGAATAAGACCTAAGGGTTAGAGATTAGGAAAGGGAAATAATTGTTGTTAAATAAAAAATTTACAAAACAAATAGACTAAGTCCAAACAAATAAGGTACAAGTTGCTAGATACATTTCCCGACCGTTACCATGATAAAGACTCAGAAATATATACAAAAACGTCTCGATCATAGATCAAAAAACAACCTTAAGTTGGCGTTTTCATAACGGTCAACCTCCTATACGTCCATACTATACATACTTTTACAAAACAAGTGGCGATATCTACCACTTTATACAAAACTTTACATCATTGATTTATAGTACGTATCAACGAATAATCGATCTTTCAAATAATTTAACATCGGTTTATTTAAGCTTTATAATTGAAACCGACTATCTTTATACTTTCATCCTCTTTTTGCAGCAATTTTCTATTTTTTTTGATTTTTTTAATATACTACTAATCTCGGTGTAATTTCACCATCTTCACGATCATAATAACTCCAGATAATTTCTTCCATAATTCTTCGTTCTTCATACTCAGATGTATGAATAATTGTAATGGTAGTAAAAATACATGAGTTTGACTAGTTTTTACATTTCCATTTGCAATGTGCAATTTTCCCAACCATACAAGAGATAGAAAATGACACAAGACACCAGAAATACATACTTTACACTTTAAGCAAACTAGCAACTGGATAAATGGACATCTACTTCTATAACAGGGTATGCTAAGGTATAAAGATGTAACGAAACAAACAGTTGGTGTTATCCTGAAGGATTGGCTCTATTGATTTTTCTAAGGGAATCTTACTCTTAAAATGAGAGTAAACAAAGGGTTTATACGGGGGTTAACTAACCAGTGTAGTTAATTAATAACACAACATATATAGGCTTTTTTGTGTAATCCTAGAAATTTACCAATTTAAAGAAGTTACTCCATCTAAATCTATAGTACTCATTATTGTGGTCTCAAATAGATATACCAAGCCAAGTTCTAAAGTCTACAACATCACCGGCACACTCATATTTTTATGGGAGGGTAAATATTTGGAAACATATTAGGTTGAATCCTCACAATATCTAATAAGGGTTATGTGTGCGGGTTATGTAACTAGTAATTTCACAAAAGTATGCTTGAAAAAAAAATTGAGCATAATTTAAGCATTTTAATGTGAAAAATAGGACAAGTATGCATTTTAATTCTTCTCCCCCACTTAAATTATACAACGTCCTCGTTGTATAGATAAAACATTAAAAAGGGAAAATTAAAGAATTAAAATGAGAAACTCCCCTGATATTTTGCTTAGTAGATTCTTCATGTTGATTTTATGAGCAAGAATTTCTAGACTATCGATACTTCACCAATGTTGTCGATTTCTTTTCAGCGAGGTCCTATGCAAAATATAGGAAAAACCATGTAATCCTATCTCGAGTATCCTACGGTTAATAAAAACAAAACAAAAACAAACCGTACAGGCAGTCAATACGACGTATCCCAAAACCATGATACGCCGTATGAGACCTGTAAAAAGTATCTGACGTACGGGTCAGTCTGCCAAATACGCCGTATCATATAATGAATACGCCGTATAGACAGAAGTGACAATAAAGTTTTTGAATGCAAAAAATTAAAAGACTGGTAACGTCCAGACATTCAATACGCCGTAAGATATGGAGCGGATACGCCGAATTAATGTCGGGGAAGACAGACTCGATAAAATAAATTAAAAACAGCCCAGGTTGTCTCCCGGGAAGCACTTTTCTTTTCAGCGAAGTCTTTAAGTTAGATTTTTCTTTAGGCTCTTTATTCCGCCTTTGTCACCAACCATCCTTCGTCCATGTTACGAAAGATCTCTTGATAAGCATGACATGCATCTTTATTGGTTCTTGTCAAATCATCGTATTCATATTCCTTTATAGCAACATACTCTTTATTATGTCCAAATGAATACTTGATCATCTCATATCTTCGGATCTTGCAATTCTGCGGCTCTTGAGCTAGATCGTCATGCAATTCACATCTTTCTTTATCTTCTTTCTCCTCCTCATATTCTTGTTCATCATGATCGTGGATGGCATTCTCATAGTTGTCCCACCTCCTTCAAGTTTCATTATATGATTCTTCACCATCGTTAATCATGCCTTCCATAATAGCTTTATTATATAAAGCTTCGTCTTTAAGTTTGTCATCTTCCAAAGCTTCATACCACTAAAAGTCTTGATAACAAAGTATGTTACCAACTTTATATGCTCCAGGCAAGTTTCCACCATTGCAATATTCGTCATCTTTCTAGCTACAAGTTGGCCATTCTGAATGTCTACTCTTAAATGAAAATGGTTCACAATAATGTTCAACGGGAGCTGGTTCTTTCCATACACCATTATCTGTCCATAGCTTTTCATGTACCCATGGCACGTCTTCATTCCACTCATATATCTAATCATCTTTATATTCGTCGTAAGTCTTAAATCCAACAATATTTTTAGTTAGTACATCTTCATAGATTTGGAAAAGATAATTGAATTCCTTGAAGGCTTTGCACGTAGGTGTCTCGTAGTCGAACAAGTTTGTTTCAATTCAAAAGATTTTCAGCGATTTCTTATTCATTAACATTATTAGCTTCCTCAATATTAGAAAATCCCTCATCAATAGCTCCTTCTAGACTATCACTCTTTTTCCAAAAATCTCATAAAACTTTCTTGGTGAATGGATCCATCATCATATGGTTACCAAATTTTGAAGCCAACCATTCTTCAAACATATTATTGGTCGGATCCCTCATTGCTTTAGTCCCCACAACATCACAAGTATGAGAAGGCGAGTGACATTTTCTAAAAAAAAATTCAGTCAAATCCACCCAAGTAGTAATTGATCCTTTAATTTCATCAAACCATTTGCTTGCATCTCCGACTAATGAGATTGGGAAGACAACAAGCCTAAGTCTTTTACAATTTACATTGGGCAAGTTAATAGGGTCAAAAATCTTAAAGAAGTATTCGATATGTTCAACTGCGTCTTCCCCATTGGTTCCACTAAAGATTCTTAGCGATTTCTTGTTCATCAACATTATTAGCTTCCTCAATGTTAGAAAATCCCTCATCAATAGCTCCTTCTAGACTATCACTCTTTTTCTAAAATCTCATAAAACTTTCTTGGTGAATGGATCCATCATCATATGGTTACCAAATTTCGAAGCCAACCATTCTTCAACATATTATTGGTCGGATCCCTCATTGCTTTAGTCCCCACAACATCACAAGTATGAGAAGGCTGGTGATATTTTCCAAAAAAAAAATTCAGTCAAATCCACCCAAGTAGTAATTGATCCTTTAATTTCATCAAACTATTTGCTTGCATCTCCGACTAATGAGATTGGGAAGACGAAAAGCCTAAGTCTTTTACAATTTACATTGGGCAAGTTTAGAGGGTCAAAATTTTTAAAGAAGTATTCGATATGTTCAACCGCGTCTTCCCCATTGGTTCCACTGAAGGCATTATCGCATAAATCATCAAGGAATTTACCTTTTAGTTCATAAGGAACTTTACCATTAACTGTAATACTTGTTATCCCTAAATAGTAATTTGCTCGGTTTTCAGTCACGAATTCTTTCATAGTTGTTTTCGTCTTAATATCTGCCATTACTTCTTCAATCTACTCACTCTGATAAGTATGATCTGTAACAAGGGTAAAAATGTCAACAGGATTTGCTCGGGAGAAAGATAATACAGAAAATCAAGCACGGAAATTAAATACGAAGAATATGTTTCTGCTGTTATATTAGATGATCGATATGCCGTATTCAATTGATCTGCATATGCCGTATCAGTTTACTGAATGGAATACGCTGTATTGGACAACAAAGTTAGATACGCCATATTCAATTAATCTGAATACGCCGTATCAGGTTATCGGCTAGAACAGTGTATAGATAACAATAAAACAAATAAAACCACTAACTCAAATAAAAAATATACAAGAAACAATAATACACAAAGTATACAGGATTTTCTACACTAATACATTATCTTCACTAATTCTAGAGGTTAGTTAATCTATGGTTAAAACCAAATATTAAATAAAAATAAAGATTTAAATAATTTCACTTCCCCGGCACGGCCCCAAAAACTGATGTGTTATAGCGTGGGGTTTATTTTGAGTTTTCAAGTTTCTCATTTTATAGTTTGCCGACATACCTAAAACAACACTTTAACAGGCAGTATACCCGATCAGATTTAGTTTCGTTGGGAAGTAGGGTGTCGATCACTAAGAGCGAGAACGTTAATCTTTTAATCTATCAATATTTTGGTTAACTGAAACATTCCATATTTAAGGTCACTATTTACTCCGAGCTTTATTTCTATTTTCATTTTTAAGCGAGTTATTAATTTTACGTTTACCCGATTTAGTAAGAATTTTCCGTTCTTAGCTTTGCGTGAGCCGTATTTAGAAAATCTATTCCGTATTCGCATCTTAAGTGGTTTATTAATCTCATAATATTCCTCGATGATTATAATTTTCCTCATTTTCGTTTTCCGTTGTGTTTCGCTGTTGTACGCATAATTCTTGCTAAAACTCGCAGCTTTTTAACCTTTAAAACTTTACCTTTATTTAATTTACTTTACACTACACTTTAACTAAACTTATAACAAAAAAAAAATATATATATAATTTTTGCACAACCCAAGGCCCTAGGCCGGCTTCTCCATGTCCACACACAACCTTTTTCTTTTTTTTACACTTCCTATAACACACTCATTACTCCTTCTTTTCCCCATACATGCAAAAACTCCCTATTTTCAAAAATCTTCTCTTCCTTCTCTTCCCTTGATTGCTGCCGAAATTAGCACCACCACCACCATTATCATACAAAATTTTCCTACTCCTTTTAGGCATCACAACTCCATCCATAAGTTGCTTGCCAAGTTTGGTAGTTTTTCTTGAAGATTTGAAGAAGTTAGGGCTTGTTTCTTGGGTTTTCTTGAAGGGTTTTGATTGGGGTTTTGTTAGAGGAGTATTATCAATATTAGAGAAGGGTTAGAAGCTTGGTAATCTTGGGTTCGATTCAGTCCACACAAGAAAAGAGGGATTGGTGTTTGAT
The DNA here is from genome assembly GCA_026074375.1 of Tanacetum coccineum. Taxonomy (NCBI): domain Eukaryota; kingdom Viridiplantae; phylum Streptophyta; class Magnoliopsida; order Asterales; family Asteraceae; genus Tanacetum; species Tanacetum coccineum. The sequence continues at coordinate 44,754 of BQNB010028747.1, forward strand.
TCTCTAGCCTTAATCTTTCTTTTTGTAAGCCCTAATCTTTCTTTTATTAGTCTTACCTTTTTATTTCTTGTTTTCTTTAATTTTAATCCATGAAAATGGATGTTTAAGTTCTGAATATATATGTGTGATTATGTTCTTGAGGGTGTTTTAGATTAGTATGGCATTGCAAGTGAGTAGATGATGATTAAAATGAGGTTTACAAAGGTTTTAAGTTGAAATAATGGGACTGTTTTAACAACAGTAGCAAAACGTGTGATTATCTAACATTATTTGGCCTGGAGCATATGATTAAATTACATGGCTGAAAATATACATGTCTTAGCATCATAGGATAGTTGGGATGCCTCAACCAAACTCTTAGGATGGTGGACGTTATGGCCAAAACAAGAAAATAGGTCAAATCTGGACATATGATTAGAATACGAGTTAAACTCCAAATTTTTGCCATAAAATAATAGATCTTAAAGATTGGGTCAGTAGTAGACATCATAAGGAAACCATAGCCTTTGACCTCACCTTCATTGCTATCATGGTTTGGGATTTATGGCCATTTTAGTAAAGGGTAAATATTTTTGAAACTTTCTGTTTTGGACAACCAGGGGTAAAATGGTCTTTTCACATAGTTACGAAACTTTGTAAATTATGAGACTTACATTTCTGGAAACTAGACACAAATAGCTTTCCAGGGGTGAAAGCCTCACCTATAGAACATTTGTGAGCTAGGAGATATGTGTCCATGAAGTCAAGTTAAAACCAGAAACCTAGTTTTTACGTCTAGTCTAAAAATTTTAAAACGTATAGTACACCGTGATAAAATAAAAGTTAGAAGCCGAAACTTGGTAGATGTTCATTTGCCTATAAGACCAGGTCACAAGTCAATTTGGGATTAAAAAGGACTTGGGGAAGTTCTAGTGAAATGCCATGCTTATCTCGGAAACACAACTCATGAACACATGTTTAATTTTTACGTATTGTTATTTTCTACGTACTAAATCGCGTCACGTATTTTAGGAGGTGCCTAGGAGTACTTCCCGCTCATTCAAGACTCATAATACTTCTGATCTAATTGTTCTTACGGTGAGTTCATAGCCTCGCCTTTCAACTTTTAAACTGTATTTATAAAACCCCGCGAGGGAGATACATGCTTGTTTTATAAACTGAGCACAAGAAACTTTATGGTATGCTGGACCCGAATATGAGATTAATTGCATAAGTAGCTATTGCCAAAAGACCCCACATCATGAACTGTTAATTGCCTATAATGGGTAAGCGCTAGTACAAGTAAATAGATCTATTGGGTTTGACAGCCCTGTCCGGGGGTATGAATCGAATCCTTTCGAGCACCCAGTCAACGGGCAATTTGTATTTAGAAGTTAGGTATAAGGCAATAATACCTAGTTATGGGGCAACATGATTTACATACAAGATATGTGTTAACGTCAAGGCTTCGGTGTCATGAGCTTATTGCAATAGAAACTTGATAATGGCTTGTCCGTACAACAAGTCACACGATGAACAAAACTTGTGTTCTCTTTTATCTCTTACAAACTCTATGGATTCACTCAACATTATTGTTGACTTTTTAAGCATGTTTTATCTCAGGTAACCAAGGGTGATGGATGCTGTGTACGAGGAGTCTGCGCTAAAGTTTTAAAGAACTTGTATTTTGTTCCATTTTATCAAACTAATCATCCATGATTTGGAAAAACTGATGTTATGAATTTTTGGTAACGATCCTGTGGGACGCATGTTTAATTACTCTGAAACTTCTTTAAATGGAACAATGTTTTTAAACGCCTCTTTTCGAGTCGTTTTCTATATCTTTATGCAATTGTACTATGAATTAACACCCAATGTTGTATATTCCGCTGCGTGAAAATTGGGGGTGTTAAAGATTGGTATCAAGAGCTACAGGTTATAGAGAACTAGGTCAAATTTTTTTTTTACCTAAACTATAACCCTTTTTATGCGCGCTAAGACTCCTCGAAGCCCTTGTGTTATTCACGATCATAGTTTTTCCATTTGAGTATTTATGCACATTTTGGGTGCATTACTATTGAATATTCATATAATAAATATTATTATATGTAATTGATATGTATATATATATATATATATATATATATATATCGATTGATATGCTTATCCGCGAAGCATCAAGAATTGTTTATTTAAATTTCAAAAATGAAATTCCTATATGTAACAAATATTATTGTGCATATTCATATTATTTATCGATCATCATGCATATTCCTGAAGCATCGTCATGCATTCGCATTCTCATATAAATTATTATTCATATAGTAATCCTTATTTATTTTACGCAAATTGCAGATCATCATGGCCAACCTACCCCCTAACCATAACGAGTTCGCGCCAGCTGCGGAGGCAGCACCAGACAACATGAACGGTTGGGTTGAAGAGGAAGACCCAGAAATGGAGGAAGAGGAGGAAGATCCGGAAGAAGATCCGGAAATGGAAGAAGAAGAGGAAGAGATGAATGCTGATGAAGAATGGGACGGCCCAGAGTGGATACTTCCTTATCAGGGGGCGGACCCTCCACCACCTGCATCTGACTCCGAGTTTGAGATTGAGTTTGAGGAGGCTGAGGCTAAGGCTGAGGCTGAGGCCGAGGCTGAGGTTACACCTATACCACCTCCTGTGCCTGCTAATCCTGAACCTGAGGCTGCTACATTTATTTTTCTAGTTTTGACGCGTTTGTTTTTAATGGAAATCGTTAAGTTGTTAAGGCGTAAACTTAAAAAGATCATTCAATGTAAACGGGCATTAAAGATTAATTGTTTACTCAAGCAAGTGTATTTGATTATTATGAGGATAATTAATACATTGTTCAATCTTATTTTTATTGGATACGCAAATGCTTACGTTTCACGATAAAACGCAGTTTCGGCAATTCCCGGAAACACCAAAACCTAACTAGCTTAAACCGAATACCAAGTTATACCCAATACCCTAAATAATCATATAACATCACATGGAGCCTATGTGGCCGAAATTTTTAAGATAGGACAAGGAGATATCAACTTGCTAAAAATATAAGTTAAGAAAGATCATAGGGAACAAACTCTTAACCCATGAACACTTGGCAAATTATCCTGTGCAAGGGTTAGAAAGTGGGCATGTTTAGGTTATTTACGATATTTTCACTCGAATTGAATGCATGCACCTCTGTCCTTTCATTAACAACTTACATAAATCACAAAAAACCTCTCTTTGTCTCCTCTCCTAACCCACGGCTCAAAACCCCATTTTTACACAATCCATACTTGATGTTCTTTCACCATATTTAGTGTTTGAATATCATATTAAGGTATTCTAAGTAGAATTGAACGGGTTGGTTAAGCTTTGAAAGGGTTTTAACAAGTTATTGCAAGATTAGGGTTTTTAAACCTAATCTAGAGTTTATAAGCTTGTAAGCTTTGGTTTGGAGTCTAAACACGGGTTTAGCATTCATTCTCATCTCATACATCATCCCTTATGTTTCCTTTATTCCTTCATACTTTTATTTTTATGATTTATGTGTTTATATGTTTAATTATAGGCTAAATCACCACTAAGACTTTTTAATGTAAAATGAGTTTTCACTTATGTTTAAGAATTTATGCACTTATTCTTATGTCATATGATTATATATATTATGGAAAAATGAATGTAAAAGTATGTTAACATATGGTTTAAGTATAAACATGTTTAGGTTAAATTAGGGTTTTATAAGATTACTTAATCTTCACATGTGAGAAACTAATGGAAAAGTAAATTATTAAACTTGTTACAATGACATTATTAAGGACATGGATGAACTGTTGGCATTATTATATGTATCACATATGTTAAATAAATAGCTATTAGGGTTTTTAAAGTAAAATACTAAATTAAATATTACATAAAACAAGGTTTTTTGTTAAAGAGTTATACACATGAATACTTAGGGCTGTTTTAATTCGAATTTATACAGTGGGTTTGTCATTAAAAATAATAATAATAAGTCTCGTTACGATTCAATAATGATAAGAAACTCGGAAAAACTGATTTTACGAAAAAGATACAGTTAATTACGAGTGATTACTGGGACTATTTTATAAAAAAAAAAAAATACTTTTTTTAAACTATTTTTATAAAAGTTACTAATTCATTACAGAAAATAATATTTGTTTTAAAAACATATTAAAAATATGATATAAGTTTTAATTATCGAGATCGTACTCTAAAGAATCGCTAAAAACGGAACTATACGATAAACTACGACGTATTACGATAATTAAGTTTATAAAAGTAATTTTTTTAACTATGAACAGTAAAAAGCACTATTCATCTAGTAGATTTAACTTTACAAATTTAATAATCTTTTAATACAAATTACGTATCGAAAGGAATCACTAAAGTCGTATTAAAACTGAATAAAGTTATTAAGATACAAGTTAAGCTAATTAAACTAAAAAACGCACAAAATAAGCTGTCTTTGTGAACAGTAAAATTACTATTCATCGCAGAATCTTAAAAACTTGAAAATGTAATATTTTGAATCACTCGTCTTTACTACGGAAGACCGTTGGGACGATAAGCAACGCGAGCAACGGACTTTAACAACGTCCAAAATTATGGTCATTTTTACGAAAAGTATATTTATAAACGTTTTTTCACTTTTATAAATATTATTTTACTAAAACGATTAGTCGGTGATTATGCTATATAGAATATTGAGTGGTTATCAAAGTGCTATAATACTAGGGAGTTTTAATTAGGGCCACTCTTTCGGATGGCGTTCGGACGAGTTAAGTGGATTTACGATTTAAAGTGTCCTAACTCACTCGTACGTCATGTCCTTGACTTCTTTAATCTATGATAGCCTCCGGACGATAGTCGATGTAACAAATATAAGATTTATTTAATGTTGATAATTAAAGTATCGGAATATATACGACCTTAATTTAAATAGGTTGCATCTAAACGTTTGCGTGACGTTTTATCTGTGATTATTTGGACTATCTGTACTCAAGGTGAGTTCATAGCCCCACTTTTTACAGTTTTACTGATTTACTATTATTTGGGGTGAAAACATGCTTTGTTTTATAAATTGGACGCAAGTGTTTAAAGTATATTGATTATGTGTTTGCCTAAGTAGCGATAACCCTCCTGAGCCTTATTTATCATGAACTGTCAATTGCATAGATATAGTTGTCTTAATTGATTTAGATTGAGCGCGAATGTGTATAAATGATTCTATTGGGGATTAACCTCCGTTTGGGTGAATTAGCTATCACCGGGAACGAACGTTGACATGTCGGACTAGGTGGTGCGGGTTACAACAATCTGTACGGGCAAATACTGCTAAAATAGCAAATATAGGTTGAGATTCAGTGTCATGAGCTTAGTGCAAACAGAAATTGGTTTTGTGTATTGTTGGCATTTGTTGTAACATCAAGGGAAAGTTCTTGCGGAAATTTTTATCATGTCATAATTTCCTGCACAATACAAATGCAAAACAAACATATATTTGGCAGTTTTTGTCTGTTTTTGGTCATTTAAGCTCGTTTTTAGAGGTAAAAGATATGTGTAATTAAGCACTTATCAATGGCACACTTAAAGATTTATGTGCATCATATTTTGGGAAATGTATTGTTGTCTTTTGTAATATTAAACAAGGAACAAGTAAAGCTTTATGCTTTTGTATTATGTCTTATAATTAAATCCAATGTATCAATTTAAACGACTTTTTGTGTCGTTCTTATATATATCTTGTGCTGTTGATCTTGAAGTAACACGCCCCGGATCCTTATTCCGCTGCGACCCATTTTGGGGGTGTTACAAACACAAACCCAGGTAGGAGGTTTAAAGAATGTCCGGTCAAAAAATGTGGACTTTTTGGATTCATTGATGACGAGCTCCCATCACAATACTACAAAGACTTGTTGTTGCACCAGTATGGTGAGTTCCCAGCCGTATCCAGTAATGACGATCTCCCAGCATAGGATATAGATGGCGAGCTACCATGTAATAATGTGGGAGAAATAGAGGTTTCAAAAAACATCATTGGGATGTTAGAGGAAGAGTTAAGAATGTTAAAGTCAAAAACTAAATTTCATGATAGGATAATCCTTGTGTTAGCTACTGTATTTGTTATCATTTTCATTCTATTTGCAAAAATCATGACATAAATGTTGGAATAAAGTTCGTAAGTTTTTCCTTAAATGGTTAAAAGTTTTAGTTTATATTCTCAATGTTTGATACGAAATAAACACAAAAGACAAAATAAATATATATTAAAACCAAATTCATGAAGTGCACATACAGGTTGTACAAAGTACAAGTAGTTGATCTACATATAGCACCAAAATAACCAAAACATAGAAAACGCAAAAAGGATGACCATTAAACAGTTAAACGACTTAACCACACTTAGCAATACTCTTAGATCTTGGTTCAAGTATCCTATACTTCCAAAGGTAATCAACCATGTGTTCCCGGTATGCAAGCCCAAGATGGGTAAGATCATGATCAGTAATAACAAACAAGTTCTGACACAAACAGTTCAAAAAAATACAAACTCAAACCCCACAGTCCCCATAAGTGTTCCTTTGTATAGGGACATTAGCTGTAACTTCAAATTTTACCTTATAAGTTTCAATGGATATGCATTTAGCTTTTAAGACCCCACATTCATCTAGATAAGTTGGTATAACAGCCTCAACAGCTAATCCCATTTTTTTCCACCAATCTCTGTAGTCTATCAGAGGCACACCGAGACTGTCATACAATGTTATCACACCGGACATGATATGCAGCACAGCAAGGCAGTAATGTTTTTTGGGTTCATTTATTGGAATGAAAACCTATATAAAACTATGCATTAATATCCTAACGTATATAACAATTATACATGCATGATAATAGAAATGTTTGAATTACTTACCCGATCAACTTCAGTCCAAGGAACAGGATACTTTACCCCATTAGCTGGCCAGAAAGGCACTTCGCCTTGCATCACTAAAGCACAAAAATATGGATCGGCAATAGCCCAGTCATCATTAGGCCGCCTAAATTTCCACATTAAGTCAGACCATATATCCAAGTGCTGTTAATTAGACAAACAAAAAAAGCAAAATTTATACGCGTGCATACATTATTTCAAACATAGTATAATATTATTAATACTATATACCTTGTCGGATAACCACCCTCTGTTGCTACAACCCAAAAGAGTTAACCAAAAATCACGATCAACACTGTGACTAGTTTTGTTCCAAGAAAAAATATGGGTAGTCTTTGTCGGTAGATGATAAATGTTATCAAAATACGCTGGCAATTTGACCTTTCTGTTGTAGCTATTAGGTGGTCTTGACAAATCCTAAAAAAATGTTACAAAATAAGAATGTAACCCTACTAATCAAGAAAAATATTTATAAACTCAAAAATACCTCTACCCAAGGAACAACTGGAATTTCAGGTATTTTAGGACAATGAATGATTGTATTATGATCTTTTACATAGCATGTATGGTTTCTTTTTCTGGTTCTAGCAAATGGTCTTAGATCCTGAATATAAAAAATACTCTGGCTAACACACAGATGAATAGAAGATAAAATAATTTTTTATTAAAAATAAATGTACCTCAAGCCAATATTTTAACGGGATAATTTGGAAATCATCATCAAAATTGTCCATGGGTATGGCATTCATCTTTAATCTCTTTGACTGTCTTTTCTTGAGGATAGGAGTTGTAGATGGTAGAGGTGTATATGGTGGAAGCCCGAACTTTGCTTTCCTAGTTACCCTTTTCAAATGTTTGAAATTTTTTCTAAAGAACGAGGTAAGTTCTTGTTGACACAATTTAACTCCGATGAATCAATCTTTTTACCCTAACAAATAACAATAACAATTATATTAATAGACAAAATTAAACCATGGTTTGTAAATCGAAAACTAACAGTTCCAAAATGAAGTGTTGTATTACAAATTTCTTTCATAATCATCTATTGATAACTTATATTGTTCTATGTGTTTGTTTTAATTGAAATACATGTTGTTTAGATTAATGGCGCATGTCGCGGTATTGGTAAGTAATATATTAGCTTTTGGTTATTGCTTTTGCAGTTTTCTACGTGTACGTGCTCCAAAGTTAATACTTGAGAAAGTCTACTATATTTAAATACAATAAGTGAAGTTGTTTTTTCATCATCTTGTTTTGATTGATTAGAAGTGCATCCCATTTAAGGGTATTTTAGTCCATCCACTTTCCAACGGTAAGATTTTTTTTATTTTTGTTCCTTATATATTTACTAACCACCCACCAATTTCACCGACTCATTCTATATCTTTTCCTAGGAGATTTTATTTAACACCATACAGCTATTCCACGTGGCTACTTGTTTTTGTAATAGAAGAACTAATATAATCACATCGTAAACAAATGAAAACCCTGGTAGACGTTTTCATAGATGCCTAGATCATGTAAGTGTTATCTTGTTTAATAGGCTTAAACTCTATAAAACTAATATGATTGCTTTCTTCTTATTAGAGTATAGTGGATTGGTTTGATCCACCAATGTGCCATTGTGTTGTTAGCATAATACCAAGACTTTTGAGGGCAAGAAACAAGCAGGATGCTCAACTGTTAGAAGCTCAAAGGGGACGCCAGAGAATGAAGAAGTTGGTTTTGTCATGGATATTTTTTTTAGTGTATGCAATATATAAGCTCTAGAGTTTATTTTGTTTATGTATTTGGTTTAATTGACATATGTAGTATGTTTATTTCTAATGTTTCGTTAGTGTTTGGAATGTTATTGTTTGTTTTAATAATTTATTCATTGACCCATGAATTTTAAAAACTAGTAAAACCACACAAGTGTATACCATAAACAAGTGGGATTGTCAAAAGGAGATCCCTGATATTCAAAAGGAACAAATTAACAATTAGGCTAATACACTCTGAGTTAACAATATTTAATAATAATACTGCAAAAAATAAGGTTAACCTGAACTGGTAACAATTTGATACAAAACAGAGATCTACCCGGTAAATAAGTAAGGAAAATATAAAATAGAAATAACAAAATGAAACATTAAGGAAAATATTTCGTACTTATACCGAAATATTTAATACATTCTATTATCCTACGAGTTTAATCCATACACAACTTGATAAGCAAACCCAAATAAGCTCTAATAAGCCGAATTTAATAAGAAGAAAAGGAAGGAAATGGAATGGTAGAATATTAGATTAGAAGAGAGAGTTTGGTGAGTTACACATACAACAAATGAAGCAAATGTAACCAACACCCTCTCCATGTGTGGAGAGGGTTTCTTTTATACCCTTAGCCTATTGCTTGGCACTTGGACTTTCTTAATGGGTCGGGCTTGGCTTAACTTGGGCTTTGAACACGAATCATAGACAATATTAGATTACTATCCAAGCCTGTTAATACCCGACTAGCCTATTACATTACAAGACCTATTTGACTTTATAAGACCGATAAATTTCTTGTTTGACTTAATAAAATTAAGGCTAACAATCTCCCCTAATGTTGAGGTCTTCTTTGATCTCCCAAACGTTGATGATATGATGTTTGAGCTTTGCCTTATTTGGTCTTGTCTTGTTTGTAATGGCTTTGTTAATTCATGCTTTGTGATCTTGATCTTGAACCTTTATCTTTTGACTTTTGAGTTCTTGAGATCTTTATCTTGCATCATCTCCTTGACTTGAATCATCTTGATTTAACATTCTCGATCATCTTGTGCTATTGACCAATATGCTCATACTTGTTACATTCTTGTTTGACATATATGATCATAAGTCTAACAATCTTCCCTAATAGACGATTCTTTATTTGACTTTGAGGCTTGAGTATGAGCATGTGGTTTATGAATCCGACTTCGCTGGAATGAGGCTGCAACACCGTCATCGTCATAAAAATGAATAGCAGTCAGCAATAATAAGATGAATATGTATTTGTATTCATCTTGACTTCGGTTGCATTTAGCCTCCGGTTTCTGTTTATATAGTATAAATACTTATACTAGTGTCAGGTAGATTCAAAGAAATCTCCTTGACAGGGTTTCCGGATCAAAGATAGGTCTTCTAACACGGATGTATTAGTTCAACTTGTGCTAGTTCTCATTACCGAGCGTCTCAAAGCAGACAACACAGTAAGAGTGAATCAAATAGTTACTATCTTTCTAATTAAGTCATCAATTCATTTACTGGACTAAAATTGTATCTAGTTATCACAAGCTTAATTTCTTATAGGAATCTTCAAGTCACCTACCAAGGAGCTTGTTTGTTGTTGGCTAAAGCAGGATTTACTTCTTCACATGTGAATACTTAAGTATCTACGAGGATGTTATGGCAAGATCTATAGGATAATGCGTAGGGACTCTTTGTTACCAACTGGTAAACTTTATGGGTTCAACAAGTGTATTTTAAAAGTGTGTCCTAATGAGATTTATAATTTGATCTTTCTGGGGGACTCTAGATAGATTTGAGCACTTGTGGTTTTAGTTATCGGAGGCTGAGTTTGAATGCCACCCCCCATTTTCAATTTTATACATTCTCGAGTGAAATGTCAATAGATACCTAACTCTGATTTGAAGCTTTCAAGATGAGGCATAGTATGAGAATGTTGGCCAAAGACACAAGATCGCAAGATGGCAAAGACGATGAAGACAATGACAAAGGCTCAAAGTCAAGATCACAAAGCATGAAGGAACAAACCTACAACTAAGAACAAAGAGAAAGACCAAGACCACATGAGCTTAACGACAAAAGCAATCTCATTGATCTCATGAAGGAGTGTCATCAATGAACTCACTTCGGGGGAGATTGTTAGCCTCAAAATATTGAGTCGAACATGAAGTTCGTCCATTATGTATGTTAGTCTCGGTCAATCAATTAGTTAACGTTGTAATAGGAAATTATCGGGAATCTGGCTCGATAATTAAACTAATATTGTATATGTTTCGGGTTTAATCCTAAGCAAAACCCGAGCCCGGGTCCTAGTTAAATATCCCGCGCGTACCTTTAACGTGACGGGGTATATAAGCTTTTTCTTATTTAGAAAAAAGCTAGTTGTTCAAAATATCTAATAATATATTTTCTCTTTTCTCTCTCAATTCTCTCTCTAGTTTCTCTCTCTAGAACAACTCTCTCTTTCTCATTTCTAGTTTCAATTTCGTGATCGATTGTATGGAGTGAAGTGTTATCGGGATCCTACAATTGGCATCAGAGCTACGTGTGGATTCGTGGTTAATTCTTGTGGTTAAACAAGATCAAATTCGTGTGTAATATTGAAGAAAAAAAATCAAACCCGAATTTTTGTGCTTAGATGTGTGATTGTTTATGTTATTAGACATAAGGTAGCTAATTGTGCAAGAGAAATCAAGTTAAAAGGTCAAAAAGGGTGATTATAAGGCGATTTTTGGTGAAAAAAATCGTATTTTTCTAGGTTGCGTTTTGACAAACTGGAAAAGTTCTTGTTGCGTTTTGACTTCTTCTTGTTGCGTTTTGATTTTCTTCTTGTTGCGTTTTGATTTTTTTATTGGTTGCGTTTTGATCATTGGTTGCGTTTTGACATTGGTTGCGTTTTGGTT